>CM041780.1:9618681-9791335 GCA_023374045.1 Limonium bicolor
GTAAAAAAAAATGTAAGAAAAACCATGTTTCCATCATTCCTTCCACATGGCCGAAAATTACTACTCATGGGGCCTTGTTTTTATGCCTTGTTCTAGCTTGATTTATTCACCAATGACTAGTGGAGGTCCTATTTCATTCAATGCTCAAGTCTACTTTGAGACTTCAAAGGTAATCATCCACTTTTATGCCTTAGAACACATTTCTAACCTAGGTTTTCATTCCTTGAGGTTAGTGTATTGTTTAGTACTCATGTGAGTCATTGAATATTGGTTAGAACATTGGCAAAGGAAGTTTAAGTGGTGGCCGAGATTCATGCAAGAAGATGGTCTAAGGAGGAAGTTAAGATAAGCTTGAGAAAACAAGGTAAAATGCTTACCTAATGGTGGTTTAAGTTTTAAGGAATGAGTTTTAGATGAGTACCAATGTGGCTTAGAGCTTACATTATGCAATGGGTTATATAACCTAGGGAAAACAATTTGAACAAGCTTATGAACTTGTGACTAAGGAGCCAATGAGAATGAGTTAGTAATATAAGTTTAAGAGGGATTTTAAGAGCATTATAACTACTATGAGATTGATGGGTGTGTTATACCCAAAATTTTGACCCCCTGGTTAGGGTCTACGAGGTACTGGTGTTGTGAGAGGCATTTTAATCAAGCGGTGAGGGATCCCGGCCCGATCGGCACGTTCCATGGCATGAGGAGCAGCTTCGTCACTTTCAGGGGCGTTTTGGTAATCTTTAAAGGCTCCTAAGACCTCTTGTAAGCTTTCTCTCTCCTCCAAAGGATGCCCAAATCAGCTTGAAACGCTTTGATATTTTTACCCATGATAGAGGATGACATTTTAAGCATAATGGCGTTGGAATTTTGATTTTTCGAATTTCCAATAATTTTCTAGCAATTTCTGACTGAATCTGACGAGAAATTCAATTTTAAAATATTCCAACATTTAAAAAATCCGATTCCACTTCAGAAAATTCATAATTTCCATCCTTGACACGTGGTTAAAATTTCACAGCAAAATTCCTTTGGGAAGTCACTTAACTAAAATATCGAAAAATCTTACTTTTACTAGATTTTCTTTATCTTTAAGAAAGTCTATATAAGGGGATAGGTTTTTGGATAAAATGAGAACCTCATGTGCTCAAGAACCCTAGAGGATCAGAAAACACAGCCTCCTCACTCTCTCTCACGTTTTCCAACACCCGGCCACCCAAATCATACCGAAAATCCCCCGAAATCACCATCTAAACACGTTTTCCAACCCCCAAAGCATCAATAGTCATCAAAACCCCACAAAAACACCACCAAAACGTGAAGAACAGCAAGAACAACCAACAACCAGAAGCTTGGGTCGAAATCCTCTCGGGTCTGCCATCAACAGAGCACTCGACGAATCCCGGTGTGAAGAAACATTGTGAATCCGAAGGTAAAACAGGTAGAAACTCCACTTCCCTAATTCTCCACGGTATTATCTGTCTTGCCTCAAAATTTGGGCTCAAACTAACCTTCGTACGCTTCTGTATTGCTGTTTATTCAAGCTTCTGTCCAATAACTTGTTTACCAAGTTTCGTGCATAATTCGAACTCAAATTGAGAACTTTCGATCACTAACGCATTGTACATCTTTCAGGCTACACACCCATAAAATTTGAGCCAAAAACACCTTCGGGAACAGCCTTAACGCCGCCGTCCGAGGGCGGTCCGCACCCACGGACGTCATGTCCGGGGTCCCGGACTCCTTGTCCGTAAGCCCGGACGCCCACGGACGGCGGCGAGATTTTTAAATTTTAAAAATTTAGGTTTTTCTAATAATGTCCGGGCCCACGGACGGCCTGTCCGTGGCCCCGGACTTTACAATTTTCTATTTTCTATTAATTCGACTTTTATTTTCATATAGGTTAACTAGGGTCCGTGGTCTCGGACATTAGGTCCGTGGCCACGGACGGAAACAAAATTTGACCTAATTCTGCCTCCGAAACCCTAGTTTAGGTAATTTTAATTTCCACTTCAGTTTCAGTTTTCTGTCAAAAAATGCTAAAAAACACAAAAAACAGAAGCTCGCGCACTTAGGTTAAAACGACTCGTAATAAGCCGTAAATAAACCAAGTAGAGGAAAAACGACCTAGGAAGGGTAATGAAAGTAATTGAACCCTAATTAAGTCGAATATCAAGCCCCCGAACCCGAACTCTCCTTTCCTAATTTAATCTAGGTCAAAATTAGGTGGCGACTCATAATAGGTTCCAGTGAGCTAGCCTAGGATTTAATAATTATTGTTATATGACATAGTTATTAATCTTAGACTATAAGTGGACCTAAAACCCGGTTAGATCCTAATCAACTTTAATCAACATAGGATAGGGTTTAAAATCGAGGCTCACAGGGTGTATTTGCAGGTTGGAAGCTTTTATATGTGGGAAATTCAGTGTTTAAGTTTAAGTTATTTAAGGGCCTAAGAGCCATGTCATTTAAGAGCCTTAGTGCTATGCAATTAAGATTATTGCAATATATTGAGTTTGATGTGATTGAGTTGGTTTGGGTGAGAAGATATGATGGTAAAGAACTTGATGTGTGTGAGATGGTTGAATGAGGAAAACAAAGCATTTGGGCATGATAATATACTAGAGAAGCTATGGCGAAATTTGAGTAGAAAACAAAGTGTTTAAGTGGTAGTGGTGAGCTAATATGCCCTAGGGTTCACTAGGGATCATTAAGAGGATTTGAGTGGAAATGAGTTAACTAAGTAGTTCTTGAGGTTTAGGGTGACCTAGAGTTGTCTAGGAGGAATTAGAGTTTAGATGGGTGTATTGAACACACCAAAGTCATGGTAAGAGGAATTGTGAGACTTGTGCATGAATTTGAAGGAGAAGGTGTATAATGCTTAAGATGATTTAGATATGAACTAAGAGTAGAACAATGAGAGTTCGGGAAGTTTGTGTAAGAGGTGGTGAAGTTAGTAGTGGACTAGTAAGGTTTAGTTTAAATGGTAATGTGTGGACTTGGGTGGTGGAAGTGAAAATTGTAGGAGAATGTTGTAAGTCGTCAAGGAAAATGACTAGAAACGTATAAGAGTGTATGATCATGAGAATGGTAAGTAAGTTGCATAAAAGAGGTGGAAATGTCTAAGGAGGGTGTTACATGGTCAGGGTAAATGAAGAACCATGTCAAGGTGTTAAGGTAATGGAAAGCAGTGTATAAGTAAGCTCAAGAGTTTAGGAGTGATGAGTAACAAAGGGAAAGAAAGGAATTGTGCGAGGACATGCAAGATAACCTTGGAAGGTTTAGCAAGCAAAGAGGAGATGCATTAATGCTTAGGGGGAAGTTATATTGATTGGGAAGGAAACACTTTGGATAGTTAGAGTTTTAGACAAAAATTACATGTTGGAAAAATGAGGAAAAAAGTAACAAGTGTTAGAAATTCTTGTAAGGATTGAGAAAATGGTTAAGGAGGTTTTAAAGGATGTTCTAAGGTGAGTTTAAGAGCCTATATAGCATTAAGACATAATGGGACACTTGTGGAAGAGTTGGGCATTTTTGCAAGAAAGGAGATAAGTGTTTAAGGGTGTAGAAGATGAATATTCTAGCCTGTCCGAACTTCCGTCCGAATTTGGAAGCTCGGACATGCCCTGTTGCGATTAAAATTTTTGAGTCTCGACTAGAGTCCGAATTACCGTCCGGACTTAGATGTTCGGACACTTGAAATTTTTCCTTTGATTTTTCCTCGACCTATGTCCGAACTTAGGGAAGTTCGGACACATGTTCGGACACACGTCTGATTGCACCCTTTTGAGTCTCGACTTGCATCCGAACTTGGTAAGCTCGGACACAAGTTCGGACGAGGTGCTGTTTTGACCAAAAACTTAGTTTAAGATTAGGAAATGATATCCAATGGTGGGGATTGATATGTAATGATGTTATAAGGTTGTTTAAGACATGTTTGGTGGGTATCAATGATAATTACGTGGGTGAATAAGTATAAGTTATGAGGAGAAGTGATTCACTTAAGATTAAGTTTGTAAGATTAAGTTGTAAGACTTAAGAAGTGTTAGGTTGGGATCATTAAGGGTTAAGTATGGTAAGTAAGTTAAGTAAGGTAAGTAAGTTAAGTAAGGTAAGTAAGTTAAGTAAGTTGAATAAGTAAGTTAAGTGATTAACAACCTAAAACTGAATGAATGTTTTAGGACTTGGGAATTTGGACTCCGGAAGAAGAGTAAGCAACCGAACAACCAACGGTGAACGGTACAGTTCTTCTTGTGACCTGCTTGCTAACGAGGTGTCCCTCGGCTTGTGTGCTATTTGTTTGTGTGTCTCACTAAACAAGATAAAGCATGAAACCGGAATATTATATTTATTGTATTGTTGTGTGATGTTTGAAAACTAACACAACATACCGTGAGAACTTACTAACCAACGTTTAGTAAGGAAATGAGTGAGACTGAGGAACGCTCCCTAATATGGGACAATATAAAGCGAAAGAGGTTAACCAACAAACACGGTCTTGAGACTACTACTAACTGGAACTTGAGTGAGGAAACCCAGGACCGAACTCCGGTCATGCATGCTAAGGAAAAGGGGGTCGGTATCTATAGCAGATCCGTCTTCCGCTTAAGGACTTGTCTTCGGACTTGTAGCCTAGGGCCGGTTGCCGGCTCAGCTACGCTGGACTCCCGTCCAGGGTAGGTGGCATTAAGATGGTGCGTGGGTGGGATCACCAAATCCCAGGTTTGGACTTAGGATACAACCTTCCCCTCCAGGAACGGTTTGTATACTGAGAATAAGTTAAGATTAAGATTAAGGTAAGGTAAGATAAGTTGCAACCATTCCTCTTTAAAGGATGGTTTGTATTAATAAGACTAAGATGAGCTACATCCACTCCTTATTAAAGGATGGTTGTTTCTAAGGTTAAGATAAGATTAAGATTGAGGTGAGATAAGGATGGACTAAGTTTAAGAGGAAATACAACCTAAGGAGTTAAATAACTAACTCTCTAATTAAGGGAACGCATTTAAGTCGTTCATTGTGTGTGAACTTTGATTTTCATTGTTGGTTTGTTTTTTTACTGCACTTTCTATTATGTTGTGCATCTAATCAACCTCCATGCTATCGACAATTAGTCGTCGTAGCCACGTTAGCTTGGGGGCCATGAGAGGATTGTACCAGCATTCGTGCTGACCCCCTTGGGGGCTGTTTTTACTACACAGGTGTACATCAAGAGGCGGCCGTCGCGAGAGTAAGAAGGGGTATAAGTGTTAAGGTTAAGTGTGGCCTACAAGTTGTGCATGTACACTCGTATGGCAATTGAGTTAGTAAGATGTATAGGAGTGAGAGGTTTGTAAGAAGAATATGTATTTGGTTAAGGTTGTTATGTACTAATGTTCGGTATATTCTGTAGTCAGACCGTGGCAAGGTCCTGGAGTGTAAAGAATTCCGCTGTGTTATGTATATATATGCTGTTAAGTTGCGAGACCACGTTTGGATTGAGTTGGGGTGTTACACTATGTTTATGTTTGTTCGGTGTGCTTGGATCACTATATCCGAGGCACCTTGTGTTAAGTTATCCGTTCATTAACGAGACGGTAACGAGTTTTGTAACGAGCTTATCATGAGACTGGCAACATTCTCTAGGCTACATGTAACACCCCCAAACACTGGCCTAGGAGTTAGGGGTATTACACGCCGCGTATTATTACATATAACGCAAGGCTCTAATAAACGAACTTAAACAGATAGTCAAATAAGGCCCAAACGGAATACTTAAATAAAGTATAAAACAAGAGATGTTAAAACATCCCCACAAGTCATTACAGAACCCACCAAACTAATGTCAAAAGCGGAAGCTAACAAAATATGCCCAAAGGCCCAAAATCCAATACAAGGTCTCAAAAGAAGCTAAAACAAAGCAGCTAAACTCCAGAAGCTGAGGGGAGACGATCCTCGCTTAATCAATCTGCAAAAGCGTTAGAGTAGGGGAATGAGCACACACACTATGCCCAGTAGATGACCAAACTTCATCAACCAGCATGCTCAAAACATTTACAGAATGTTATCAAAACAGAAGGAGTCAAGAGAATCCATAAACATATCAAAGTCAGAAACAGAAGTCCAATCATTAAAGGACTAAACAGAGCTGAAGCAGACAGAAGCAGAAAACAGAGTGGGACACTAGCTGATCACAGTATACAGACAGAACAAGCAACTAGCTCGTGAACAGAACGAGGAAACCTCACTCGTAAACAGAACAGTGTAAACACCCGTGAACAGAACGGGGAACATCACCCGTGAACAAAAGGATCCTACATAGCGCGCTACGAGACAGCGAAACCAGCCATCCAAAGGCTCAGACACAGAGATAACTAGGTCCCAAAAACAGAAGCTCAAATACAGATAAGCGTATGTGCACCAAAGGCACCAGAAAGCTCATAGATAGCTTGGAAATCAGAAGGGGAATCAACCCCGCAAACAGAAGTCCAAAACGGAGCTCAAAGAGAAGTTATGGCAAAAAACAGTTAGCATGTCCGAACTTGTGTCCGAGAATAAAGGTTCGGGACACAAGTAGAGACCTCAGAAGGCAAAAACCAGACAGATGTCCGAACTTGTGTCCGGAACTTCAAAGTTCGGACACAACGTCGAAACTTAAAAAGGAGGGAGAGTCAGAGTGTCCGAACATACAAGTTCGGACGGATGTTCGGACGTTCTTCGGAAAACAGGACGTGGAGAGTCCGAATGTGTCCGGAGTTCCAGTTCGGAACAAAGTCGAAAGTCAAAATCAGAGATTGCAGAAGGCATGTCCGAACTTCAAAGCTCGGACAGAAGTTCGGACCAGCGAAAACTTCAGAAAGTTTAAGCAGAAGGGCATGTCCGAACTTCAAAGCTCGGACGGAAGTTCGGACATGCCGAAAACCTCAGAAATCAGAAGCGAATTTAGCACGAACAAAAGCACCAAAACTTACTCAAATCAACACACACATTTACAAAACAACCTTGGGGGTTTAATCCATTGAATTGGCAGTAAACAGACATAGACCACACACAAACACAAGATCAAAACATTGAACTAACTGATAGAATCCAAACTCCCCAAGGCTGAACACACGGATCGAATCCGAAAGCCACCTACCTCAATTACAACAGAGGATTCTCTTCGAATCTGATCAACGATCGCTCCAACGCAGACACCGCAGAACGCAGACCCAGAAATGCAATCAGACAGCCTCTGGAACCTCACAACGACGCAGAGAACGAACACCACAATCAAAAACTGTCCACAACCCAAAATCTGAAACGAAAACGGAAACAAAACCCTCACCTGAATCTGCCTACAGATTACAGAGCAGTCCACAGCAGATGAACCCGATGAAGGAGTCGAGAAGAATCGCTGAATCACAATCAGATTGTCGAGGAAATCAGAACGAGGAAAAATACCGGAACCAGCGGATTAAAGAAAGAGGAATCTGTCACGCCTACCTCGAATGGACCAGCAATTCGCAACGGCGGCGAAACCCACAGTAGAACTTGGATTGCAAAACAACACTTGCAAGGCTGAGCGCTTGATTGAGCGATCTTGAGAGAGAGAAAGAGAGCAAGGGAGGAGGAGCGTACTGACGAGATTCAAAACTGACAGAGTGAGGGGGAGTCGTGAGAACGTGATTAGAATAATGACTAGGGAATTATTAATATAACTCAATTAATAATCTCTTACCAAAAAATTCGAAAGAAGAAGACCACCTCGCCCTTGTCTTTAATCTAAAGGACTTCCATGTCCTGAATTAAGATTGAACCGACTTAAAGATGAATTGTGACGAAATAAATATAACCAAATCTTGGGTTATAACATCACCTCCCCCTTAAAAGAATTTCGTCCTCGAAATTAAAACATACCTACTGCTCGAAAAGGGCGGGAAACTTAGAACGCACATCACTTTCGACCTCCCAGGTCGCCTCTTCCTCTGACTGTCCCGACCACTGCACCTTCACCAAGGGCATGGTCTTACTTCTGAGCTTACGGACGTCCCGAGCTAGGATCCTCGAAGGAACTGCCTCAAACGTGAAATCCTCCCTCAACTGAAGCGGACTGAAGTCGATCACATGAGATGGGTCCGGAATGTACTTCCTCAGCATCGAAACATGGAAAACACTGTGCACTGCAGCTAAAGACGGAGGCAGAGCCAAACGATAGGCAACCGGTCCGATCCTCTCTAGGATCTCAAAAGGACCCACAAAACGAGGGCTAAGTTTGCCTTTCTTCCCAAAACGAACGACTCCTCGCACTGGCGAAACCTTCAGATACACATGATCGCCCACCTCAAACTCTAGAGGTCGTCTCCTCTGATCGGCGTAACTCTTCTGACGACTCTGAGCCACAAGCAGACGCTCTCTGATAGACTGAATCTTGCCCACAGCATCCTGAACCAAATCTGGACCAATCACCGCTCTCTCCTTCAGATCATCCCAACATGGGTGATCTGCACCTCCTGCCATACAAGGCCTCAAACGGAGCCATCCCGATACTGGTCTGAAAGCTGTTATTGTACGCGAACTCTATCAGTGCCACGTGCTGATCCCAGCTGCCCCCAAAGTCGAGTACACATGCCCTGAGCATGTCCTCTAGGACCTGATTCGTCCTCTCTGTCTGCCCGTCTGACTGAGGATGGTAAGCTGAACTGAAAGACAACTTCGTCCCAAAGCCTGATGCAAACTCTGCCAGAACCTGGACACAAACCTCGGATCTCTGTCAGACACAATCGAAGCGGAACCCCATGCAGCCGTACTATCTCATCAATGTACAACTGGGCTAAACGGTGCAAACTGAAAGTCTTCCTGACAGGCAAGAAGTGAGCGCTCTTCGTGAGCCGGTCCACAATGACCCAAACTGCATCAAAACCCCTCGGAGTCTTCGGGAAAAAATAACAAAGTCCATACCGACGCTCTCCCACTTCCACTCCGGAACGGGAAGAGGCTGAAGCAAACCAGCTGGTCTCTGATGCTCGGCCCTTGACCTGCTGACAGGTCCTACATCTGGATACAAAGTCGGAGATGTCCCTCTTCATATTGCTCCACCAGAAAGTCTCCGCAGATCCCGGTACATCTTCACACCTCCTGGGTGTACCGAGTAAGGAGCTCCATGAGCCTCCTGCATGATCTCACGCCTCAACGTCGTCTGCCGGCACACAAACACGGCCTCTGAACCTCAGGCAGCCATCCTCTGAAACCCGGAACTCGGACTCCTGACCAGCAGACAAACTCTCTCTGATCTTACACAGACTGACATCAAGCTCCTGACTGGCCTTGATCCGGTCGATCAAGGTAGGCTGAACCTGCAGTGCTGCTAACATCCCAGACCTCTCTGGACGGACAACCCAGATACCCATGCGCTGCAACTCCTGAGCAGACCTCTCCACACCGGACAAGCACAACAGTCCCAGACGGACCCCTCCTACTGAGCGCATCAGCAACCACATTCGCCCTACCCGGATGGTAGAGGATCTCTAAATCATAATCGTGCAACAACTCCAGCCATCTCCTCTGCCTCAAGTTCAACTCCTTCTGAGTGAACAGATACTTGAGGCTCTTATGGTCCGTATACACCTTGCACGCTGCCCCATACAAGTAGTGCCTCCAAATCTTCAACGCAAAGACCACCGCAGCCAGCTCCAGATCGTGGGTCGGATAGTTCTTCTCATATGGCTTAAGCTGACGAGAGCCATATGCAACTACCTTCCCCTGCTGCATCAGAACACATCCAAGTCCCCTATGGGACGCATCACAGAAAACCTCAAGACCCTCGGTCCCCTCCGGAAGAGTCAAGATCGGCGCAGTAGTCAACCTCTTCTTCAGCTCCAGAAAACACTGCTCACAGGCATCGCTCCACTCGAACTTCACATCCTTCTGCAGCAGACGAGTCAACGGAATCACCAACTTGGAGAAGCCCTCCACAAACTTACGATAGTAGCCCGCTAGTCCAAGGAAGCTACGAATATCTCCGACATTAGTAGGCCTGGCCCACTCAGTAATAGCTCGAATCTTCTCCGGGTCCACGGAGATACCATCCTTGGAGACCACATGTCCCAAGAATACCACCTGATCTAGCCAGAACTCGCACTTCTTCAGCTTCGCATACAACTCGTTCTCCCTCAGAGTCTGGAGAACGGTCCTCAAATGCTCCTCGTGCTCCTCAGCACTCTTGGAATACACCAAGATGTCATCGATGAAAACTACAACGAACTGGTCCAAAAACGGCTTGAAGACTCTGTTCATCATATCCATAAATACTGACGGCGCATTCGTCAACCCGAATGGCATCACTAGGAACTCGTAGTGTCCATAACGAGTCCTGAAAGCGGACTTAGGCACGTCGTCTGCCTTAATCCTCAGCTGATGATATCCCGACCTCAGATCGATCTTCGAAAACACCTTAGCTCCTGCTAACTGGTCGAACAAGTCGTCTATGCGCGGGAGAGGATACCTATTCTTAATGGTAACCTTGTTGAGCTCCCTGTAGTCAATGCACAACCGCATACTACCGTCCTTCTTCTTTACAAATAGCACTGGCGCTCCCCAAGGCGACACACTCGGGCGAATGAAGCCCTTATCCAGCAGCTCCTGCAACTGGACCTTCAACTCCTTGAGCTCAGCAGGCGCCATCCGGTATGGGGCCTTCGAAATCGGCTGAGTCTCAGGTGCGAGCTCGATCGAGAACTCCACCTCTCTGACAGGGGGAAGCCCAGGTACATCATCCTGGAACACATCTGGGAAGTCTCTGACCACTGGAATCTCCTCCAACTTCGCATCCTTGCGAACCTCAGGGATGTAGCACAGATATCCCTGGCATCCCTTCCTCAGAAAACGGAACGCCTGCATAGCAGATATGACTGGCGGCGAGCACGGGAGTCCATTCCCTGCTACAACTAGACGGGGCTGACCCGGCTCCTCAAAAGTGACTCTCGAAGCAGCACAATCAATATGGGCATGGTGCGCAGCAAGCCAATCCATGCCCAGAATCACATCAAAAGAAGTCATCTCCATCGGGATGAGGTTAGCACACAGAGTCCTATCTCTGACTAACACAGGACTATCTTTGCAAACAGAATTCAACAGCATAGAAGAGTCCCTAACTAATGGACTATGCACACATAACTCAACACCCAGAGGCACAACAGGCAAACCGAGCTCACCCACTAACTCAGCAGAAATAAAAGAGTGGGTGGCTCCAGAGTCAAACAAACAGAAAACAGAACGAGATGACAGCTGGAGAATACCTGTGACAACTCTGTCAGTCGATCGGTCTCTCTCTCCAGCCATCGCGTACACTCTGGCCTGGCCCTGGGGCTTCTTCTGCTCACCCGGTCTCGATCTCTAGACCCAGATGTAGATCCTCCAGCTCCACCTCCAGAGCTACCTCTGCTCCTCTCAGCCTGAGGGCAATCAGCAATCCTATGCCCCATGGATCCACACTTGAAGCAGGCCCAGACTTCCTGTAGCAGTCCTGGCCTCTATGAAACTTGCCACAGACCTGGCACTTCGGAGCGGGAGCTGATGAAGACGAACCACCTCTGTCTCGCGAACGGTCCCCAGAGCGGTCTCCAGTAGACTGCTTCTTCTGAGAAGCAGACTGATCCCTCCTATCACTGTCATCGGACCTCTGCTTCCTCTTCTGGTCCTTCCCTCCAGACTGGCGACCTCTCAAGTCGGCCTCTACCAGCAGGGCGACATCAGCAACGTCCCTGAAGGTCTTGTGACGCAGCGGCGTCACAGCAGATCGGATGTCCGGCCTCAGGCCACTCTCAAACTTCCTGGCCTTCCTATGCTCGTCAGGCTCAGGTGCAAACTTAGACAGGCTGATAAACTTGCGGACGTACTCCTCCACACTCATGTCCCGGCCCTGGCGTAGCCGGTTATACTCCAGGATGCGCTGATCCTTGTAGACGTCGGGGTAGAACTGTTTGTTGAACTCCCCAGTGAACTGCTCCCACGTCCAAGGCTGTGGGAACTTCCCCATCACTGACCTCCACCACTCCTTGGCTTCGGCCTTGAACAGAAAGGTGGCGAAGTCGACCTTCTGCTCCTCCTCAGAGCCCATCACCCGAAGTAAATCCTCCACCTCTGACAACCAGTGGCTGGCCTCCTGGGGATCTCCTGCCCCATCGAACGATGGCGGCTTCAGCTTCATGAACTCCTGAAGCGCCTTCACATTCCTCCCTCCAGCATCTGCCCCAGCCGGGCCTGCTCCGCCAGCTGGTCCTCCTCCAGCTGGACCGCCCCCTGCAGCCATGGTCTGCATGAGCTGCGTCATGAATTGCTGAACAGCATCAGCAACATTCCCTGGAGGGTTATTCGCTCTCCTTGGCGGCATTCTGAAAGTCCAACAGCAAGCAGTTAGACTCCGACACTAACACTGACATTTCTGACTGACTGGCTAACTTAAAATCCCAGCAGATTAGAACCCAGAGCTCTGATACCACTAAATGTAACACCCCCAAACACTGGCCTAGGAGTTAGGGGTATTACACGCCGCGTATTATTACATAATAACGCAAGGCTCTAATAAACGAACTTAAACAGATAGTCAAATAAGGCCCAAACGGAATACTTAAATAAAGTATAAAACAAGAGATGTTAAAACATCCCCAAAAGTCATTACAGAACCCACCAAACTAATGTCAAAAGCGGAAGCTAACAAATATGCCCAAAGGCCCAAATTCAATACAAGTCTCAAAAGAAGCTAAAACAAAGCAGCTAAACTCCAGAAGCTGAGGGGAGACGATCCTCGCTAATCAATCTGCAAAAGCGTTAGAAGTAGGGGAATGAGCACACAACTATGCCCAGTAGATGACCAACTTCATCAACCAGCATGCTCAAAACATTTACAAATGTTATCAAAACAGAAGGAGTCAAGAGAATCCATAAACATATCAAAAGTCAGAAACAGAAGTCCAATCATTAAGGACTAAACAGAGCTGAAGCAGCAGAAGCAGAAAACAGAGTGGGGACACTAGAGACAGAAGCAGAACAAGCCCTAGTCGTGAACAGAACGAGGAAACCTCACTCGTAAACAGAACAGGTGTAAACACCCGTGAACAGAACGGGGAACATCACCCGTGAACAGAAGGATCCTACATAGCGCGCTACGAGACAGCGAAACCAGCCATCCAAAGGCTCAGACACAGAGATAACTAGGTCCCAAAACAGAAGCTTAAATACAGATAAGCATATGTGCACCAAAGGCACCAGAAAGCTCATAGATAGCTTGGAAATCAGAAGGGGAATCCAACCCCGCAAACAGAAGTCAAAACGGAGCTCAAACGAGCAAGTTATGGCCAAAACAGTAGCCTGTCCGAACTTGTGTCCGGACATCAATGTTCGGACACAAGTCGAGACTCAGAAGGCAAAACCAGACAGATGTCCGAACTTGTGTCCGGACTTCAAAGTTCGGACACAAGTCGAACCTTAAAACAGATGGAGAGTCAGAGGTGTCCGAACATCCAAGTTCGGACGGATGTTCGGACGTTCTTCGGAAAACAGGACGTGGAGAGTCCGAACTTGTGTCCGGACATCCAATGTTCGGACACAAGTCGAAGCCAAAATCAGAGAATGCAGAAGGCTGTGTCCGAACTTCAAAGCTCGGACGGAAGTTCGGACACAGCGAAGATTTTCAAAAGATTAAGCGCAGAAGGGCATGTCCGAACTTCAAAGCTCGGACGGAAGTTCGGACATGCCGAAAACCTCAGAAATCAGAAGCGAATTTAGCACGAACAAAAGCACCAAAACTTACTCAAATCAACACACACATTTACAAAACAACCTTGGGGGTTTAATCCATTGAAATGGCATTAAACAGACATAAATCACACACACACAAGATCAAAACATTGAACTAACTGATAGAATCCAAACTCCCCAAGGCTGAACACACGGATCGAATCCGAAAGCCACCTACCTCAATTACAACAGAGGATTCTCTTCGAATCTGATCAACGATCGCTCCAACGCAGACACCGCAGAACGCAGACCCAGAAATGCAATCAGACAGCCTCTGAAACCTCACAACGACGCAGAGAACGAACACCACAATCAGAAACTGTCCACAACCCAAAATCTGAAACGAAAACGGAAACAAAACCCTCACCTGAATCTGTCTACAGATTACAGAGCAGTCCACAGCAGATGAACCCGATGAAGGAGTCGAGAAGAACGCTGAATCACAATCAGATTGTCGAGGAAATCAGAACGAGGAAAAATACCGGAACCAGCGGATTAAAGAAAGAGGAATCTGTCACGCCTACCTCGAATGGACCAGCAATTCGCAACGGCGGCGAAACCCACAGTAGAACTTGGATTGCAAAACAACACTTGCAAGGCTGAGCGCTTGATTGAGCGATCTTGAGAGAGAGAAAGAGAGCAAGGGAGGAGGAGCGTACTGACGAGATTCAAAACTGACAGAGTGAGGGGGAGTCGTGAGAACGTGATTAGAATAATGACTAGGGAATTATTAATATAACTCAATTAATAATCTCTTACCAAAAATTCGAAAGAAGAAGACCACCTCGCCCTTGTCTTTAATCTAAAGGACTTCCATGTCCTGAATTAAGATTGAACCGACTTAAAGATGAATTGTGACGAAATAAAATATAACCAAATCTTGGGTTATAACACTACAAGTGAACTAACTATGTTTGGGCCGGTTCGTAAAGGGAACCGTTCCCGTTATGTTATGTATTATTGTTGTGCTGCAATTCTTATTGCGATGTGATGTGTTATGTTGTTAAAACGTGGAGTATGTGGATTATGGATATGAATGCCAGTTTATTGTAAGAGGCGTTTAAGGATAACCCGAATGGTGGGTATGTGTCGTCTATTAAGGAATTAGCTCCGTTAAAGGAGAAACACTCTAGGGGTTAAAGATCACATGAGTGATTTGTTAAGTGTAGTTGTATTGGCTGTTTTAATGAGCCATTGTTGTGCAGTGTAATGCGTGTGTATTTGTAGTTTACATGCATGATTCAAATATAATCAACGCATGCTAGACGACAAATATTGTGCGTGGCCCGGTAGTATGCGGGCTGCGGGATTACCATACCAGCAAAGGTGCTGAGCCCCTTGGGGGCCACCCTTTCTCTTCTTTTCCTATTTCAGGTACAAGGAGCTGGAAGCCGTTCGAGAGAAGGACGGGGTAGTCGTTGTACATGGGTAATCATTTAAATTGTATATATACAGTAGGTGTAGTAAGACCGAAATTGTTATCGGCGTCAGTTTGTAAATACTCGGTACAGTTGGAAGGATGTGTATGTTTTGTTGTTAATGGAAAGGGATAATAATGTGTAGTCGCTCGGGAATCTAGTCCATCAGACCGGTACAATGTTTATGTAATAGCCTTGTTAGCCACGTGGGTGGTTAACGGCGTGTAACACCAACGAGTTGAGTAATGTGATGAAGTATATTTTCCGCTGCAGATTGTTATTATGTGTTTGTTGGATGGGGTGTTACAAAAAGTGGTATCAGCAGAGTATCGCTCTGATGACTGAATTACCGAGCTTAGGAAGTACCGAGTTAGGATTTTAGTACTTTGGGTTAAGGGTTGTGTGATAGCGTGAGAGATACGCTAGTTAGGAGTAACCAGTGTGTACTGGGAACCTACAGTGACCAACCCGCCCTCCACAATCCCTGTTTATAACTTGGGAAACAACGCCAGAGAGATGAAAGTCCTCTCATACTCGGGAATACCCGATCTGGCTGATATTAAGTACTTCTGTGAGTACGGAGAACCTGTCATACGGTAGATCCCGAAAAGTGGGAATCCCGGAGACGGTTTCCCTCTGAACAATTTTGTGTATAAGAGAATAGAATTTCTGGCAACCTGGGTCGACATGCCGAGCAGTCGAGAATAACCAGCTTGCAACGCACCGACAAGAAGTGAAGTAATGAAACCCGGGACAAGAGTCTACAGGACCACAATTGTTAAATGATACACCAACGGTATACCAACCGATAAGGAACCCCAACGTAGCGCCCAAACAGAGACAAATCTCAGTAACCATGACAAATGTGTGGAACGGGCTACGAAGAGGAAACAATACAAAAGAAAAGGGGTCTCCAGATTAGGAAACACCCTAGTTAATGATTGTCATGCGAAGACAATGAGAAGTCGCCCAGAGGATTTAATGTCAAGGCTATAAGATTAAAGTAAGAGCCAACAAGGCCACTGATGACAATGCAGATAAAAATGATATCGCAACCGGTAAATGTGGAACCGATAAGCCAGTTAGCATGGTGCACTTGCCATGGCAAGTGCTGCTATAACAGGGCTGTACAGGGAAAGTTTTAAACAAATACGAAGTACTTAGTAAAGTACCACGAAGTTAACTGTGATCATCATAACTGTGGAAGGGCTTAAAGCCTAACCTCTGTAATTGAAGTACACCAGTCCGCAAAAAGCTAGACTTGGTTAAAGCAAGAAGATGTTGTGAAACCATGAAAATTTTTCTTTCAACTTATATTTATTCAAACCTTTTTTTCAAAACCAAATTTTTTTTCTTTCAAACCAATACTTCTTTCTAACCTTCTTTTAAACCAAACCGTTAAACCCAAGGGTAGTGACCCGAGGGAATGGATGGAGTTCATAAGGATACAACAGTGGATGGACTTTCCCTTGATTAAGTTCGGGAAGCGCAGAATGTATATTGTCACATGACAATACAAGGGAGTTGACAACAGAATACTTCACCTAGGCGTGTGACGGACATTACGAGTGTACCAACTGTAATGTGGGACGACCACACTCCGTGAGGAGCTTGTGGGCCTGACAGACCTATATATGAGTTAGTTGGGTAAGTAGCAATGTATCAGCATGGTACCCCACATATGTATACGATTAGAGTCCGAAACACGGGAAGTAGTCGACTCCGTACTACGGTCAGCAGTATAAGTCAAACAAGAGCTAAGGATTACAAGGAATGGTTGAAGTTAAGGAACTCAGTTAAGGTAATGAGACTAAAGGAATTAGTGAATTCCTTTCAACGAAATGTTTAAGAGTCAGGAGGTGCGAAGTGCACTAACTGTATGTAAAGACATCGTATACGTCTTAAGGATCCTCAGGGATAAACATGATAGCTGGAATGGTGACCCAGCCTGTGCATGGCAAGCAGATGCCTAATGTGGACACATTAATGTGCAATGAATGGGATGAAACTCCCAGAATGAGAACCTACATTACCAGGAAGTGTTGATCTTCACAGAAGAAGATAATGAACCAGTTAAGAACGCAAATGGCGTGGCTAACTGAATATACCAATAAGTGCGAACCAGATGTAATGGCATAACTTAGCAACACCCAGGAGCAATCCTTGAAGGGTGTTCGCATCAACAATAATGGCACGAAATCACATGATAGAAGCACAAGGGTTGAAACTAACACCCAGTTTAGATATAAGTTGTCAGGAGATGGACTGACAAACCTAAGGGGCATCCCATGAAAGGAAACGGAATGCAACGACCTTGTCATGGAGCTCAATATAATATCCAAACCATGTAATGTTGTACAGAGAAGTACATGTATGTGGACAGCCTACAATGAGTGCAGCTCAAGGCAATGAGGCTTATAAGCCACAAATAAGGTGTGATATGTAAATTTGATCGATTGCAAAAGTTTGTGTTGTATAAGTGAATAGAGTGGTAAACGAACCACTGCATTAAGAGTGGGGATACCTCTCAATATATTGTGAGACCGCAGGAGTGGTAGTTATGTGAATCAAGTCCAAGAAATATGTTAAGGATGGACAATATTGTTATTGAAAGAGAGCAGTTAGCTTAGTAACATGTGTGTATAAAGTGAAGCACCGAGCTGAATAACGCCGGGTTGTGACTCGAGTGATCAACGCCCAAAGAGTATTCAGTAGTCATCCAAAAGAATGACAAACCATAATACGAGTGATGTAAGTATATGTGTGGAAGTTAATGTGACAGTAAATACCATGTAAGTTAGTGTTATACAATAAGCACGGTGTGCAGTAAGCGACCGTTGTATAAGTGTTGTTAAATAATTATATCGCAGATAAGAGAAATTATGAATTAAATTCAGGGGTGATGCAAGGTAAGTGATGATAAACAAACTCGGCAGTAAGCCAGTAGCCAGTATTACGAGATCGGAATCTCAATGAAACACAGTGTGAATTCCATGGCGAATTGCATAAGAGATTTACTATCAAGAGTTTACGCCTCTGCACTCTGTATGACTGAGTGTTTTGGTATTGCACTTGCGCAGTAATGATCGAGTGGGATAGCTAGGAATTGGGAACATGTAATTGTGGACAATAATGTTATAATGGCCGATGCATAGGAAATGCAAAGGACATACATGAAAAAGTACTTGTACAAAATCAAATGTGGAGGCATGATTAAGAGTAAGTGACTACAGCAGCACTAAATACCAAATATCGGTATGGAATATACCTCAGTGTGGGAAATAACCGAGAGAGCACTACACTTAGGTGGTAGTGCCAATCTCAACCGACAGTAAGTCGGAAGAATCAAAGTCAATCATTATGAAACACATAACAGTATATTACAGTCAATTATTATGGAAGTGGATAGAGAGTTTATAACTACCGCAATTTGTGCACGGTCAGAGATACCACGCATCGGTTGAGAAAACGTATTACCAAGATAGGTGAAAATTGGTGATGTACAATAAATTAAGAATAACGATGGGGCAAACTAAGCCCTACAGTTATAGGTTTCGCAGAGAAACTAGTGAACAGTAATCAAATGTTGAAGTGCATAGGAACATGAATGAACGGCTAATATTTAAGCCTAGAGGTCTCACAGGCCAGAACCGAAACAGTTAAGAGTTAAAGCAACTCTAATGAGAATTCTGGTTAGGGACTAAACCGCCAATATGGTTAAGATCCTCTAATCGGAAAGCATAGTATAATAGACCGCGTGGAAGTTAAAACACTTCACGACGGCAGAACATTAAAGCCAAGGTTTAGTGATTGATTATGGGGTAATCCCTTTTAAGGGGGGTAGAGCCGCAAAACCACTTAATGTGTATTACGTACAAGTGACGTGATTATGTTGTGCATAGCACCAATAATTTGTTTTGATGATTGGTGTGTGTGTTAAGTAAACATACCATTCATTCATGGTTTTAATTGTGGTAATTGCGCACGGAAGATATGAATACCATTGTGATAAGTGTGTGTATTTGTTAACAATTGGTGTGATAGTACAAGTGTGGGGAGTAGGAAACTCCCGGAGAACTAAAAACCCCGACATTATATGTTTATATGACACTAAATGTGAAATGTATGTTGTATTTTGAAAATATATGTATATATATATATATAGTGATTCATGAAAGGGTATGAAACCGACATAGAACTAGTGAGAATAAGATTCCCTAGGTAACAGGAATAAAGTGAATGGAGATAACTGATAGACAGAGTTCTATCCTTGGAGATGTATGATCATGATTAGAATGGTTTAAAAAGATAGAAAATTGGGAATGAGTGAATTATTTGATGCTTGAAAAGGAAGTGGAAGTGGAACTGATTTGCATGCGATCAAGGGAAGCCGAACACAAATCTAGGTGGAAGGATAGTTCAACATGATGCTGATCACATCAGGGGTTGGATGATTCTTGAAGCTCCCCTATAGTGGTCACAAATAACCACGCTAAGAAAAGAAGCAAAGAGCATAAGTTGACTTGGAGTTGTGTGGTGTTTTCAAAAGGATTTTCCAATTGGTGTTTTCAAACAATCGATTAATATTTTGAATAAAGGAGTCTCTTATACTTAAACCTAGTAAAGAACATTTTTGTAGTACTTGCTCATGAGATGAGGACGTATGAGCCTTTGTCTTCGGACCGGCGACATGAGAAGTACATATGTTAAAAATAAGTGAATGTTTGATCTCCCAAAGGAACGGGGACCAGAGGTGTCCATCACGACCGGGTTCTGCGGGATCACAGTGTATGTAAAAGATATTTTTGATTGTTATACATGCTATGACATGTTGTGTGGTATGTGTAAATATTATTTTGACCTTGAGTTCCAAAAGTGTATGTTATCAAGACCTATGAGTCTAAATGTGTTGTCGTTACGTAGACCTAGTGTCTAAAGGATGTTATGTTATCAAGACCTATGTGTCTAATGTTGTTATGTCACCCAAGACAGGAGGTCTATAGGGTTGTTATGTATGTCCAAATATGTTAAGATACCGGGCCATCGAGTCCGAGGTTATCTGTGAAATATGTTATGTTATATATGGAGTGAATGGTTTACCCGGACCAGTAAGTCCGGGGGTGTGATGTAAAATATGTTTGGTTATGGAAGTTTATTTCCAATGATTCCTGTGTTCTATTAATGTATGTGGGAATGAACTTCGAGGACGAAGTTCTTTTAAGGGGTAGATTGAAATACCCCAACCTTGATATGTGGTTTAAATATTAAACTATGGTATATAAAGGAGAAAAAGTGCCTTAGAGCATCAGTGAACAATTTAACCATAGTAAATGCAATAAGCACTAAGATTACAGTTGAGCAAAAACATGCTAAGCTAGGAGTGAACTTGGTTAGGACCCAAGAGCCTACCAGACTTAACGATATTCAATTATGATTTAATAAGGCTAATTAAGCCCTTAGGAAAATTGGTAGACAGTTAACCCAACAAAACACAAGAATATACCTTAAAGTCAAATAAGAGCAAAAATGTGCTCTAAGCTTGGATAAATTTCTATAAGACCTAAAGGTCACCTTACCTTATAAATATGTAATGAACATATAAACCTATTACCAAAGAAAACCCAAGCTTGAAAAACAAGTTAAAACACAAATGTGCTTTTAAGCCTTAAAGCACATTTTGAAAAATTGTCTTGTAAATGAGTTTTGAATGGTAAATGTCCATCATTGCTCTTAATTAACATGTGTACTATATAGTATCACATTTGGAAGTCTATTCAATGGGAAATAAAAATTTCACATCTATGTGCCTTGTTTAGTGAATAGTAACTTTAATAAGCTAGTTTGTAACATATGTTGTTATAAGTAATTAAATTGGTCAACAAAGACTATTATACCCCATGGTAGAGATTGGGGGCGGTTTTTATCATGGTGAGTCACCAACATGTAAAAGAAATCAATTAAGGAAAGGAAGGAAAAGGAATAAAGAAAAGTTGACTTTAGAAACCTAAATATCTTAACAAAGTGTACTCTCTCACTCATTCTCTTCTTCCTTATCATTTCAATGTCTTCAAGCTCCCTTCCTCCCTTCCATTTACGATGGGCTATAGTAACCTCTCTTCTCCATCTTCATTTCCTTGCCAAATCCAACTCCATGCTCCAAATCAATTCTAAGACCATATTTGTCTTAGTTAGACCAAGCTCTACACTTCTATCTTTTCAAATCTTCAAGAACTCAATTTTGTGCCATGGATATTCACCATTGAAGGAGCTTGAGCTCACCTTTTCACATATTATTGTTCTCTTTGCTTCAAGGTAAGGAAACTCAAAGAAAAATGATGTTTCCTTCATGTTTGGTGTTGTCCGAAAATTCACCTCACAATGGTGTTTTTACCTTGCTTGTTTAGCTTCATTTGAATCTTCCAAGGGCTAGGAGGAGTCCTCTCTTGATACTCATTCAAGCTCTCTTTCCATTCCAAGGTAAAACAATCATTTTAATACCTTAAGATAATATATGTAACTAGGGTTTACAATGAGATGAAGCTTAAAGCTTGTATACTCATTATATTATTTGTATAATGTTTAGAAGTTGACAAGCAACTAAAAGCCTTGCCAATTTAGTCAAGGAAACAAGAAAGAAGTTTGTGAGGAAAAGAGGTAAATATGCTATCTCAATGTAGTTTAAATGCCTTAGGAAAATGAGCTTGATTTGCTTAATAAAATACCTAAGGAGCCAATGGTAAATGAGCTAGTGAAATGCTCTCAAGGAGTTTATTAAGGGCATATGTATTGTTGGTTGTATTTGCAGGTCAAAGGCATTATTTATGTGGGAAATTCAGTGTTTAAGGTTTATGCAATTCAAGGGCCTAAGAGCCATGTTATTTAAGGGCCTAAGTGCCAAGCAATTTAAGTTTATGCACTATATTGTGATGTAGTGTAAATTTGGTGAGTGTGTGTGTGAGAATACTCTTGGTGGTTTTATGTGTTCTTGAATGGAATAAGGTAAAAACCTAAGTGTTTGGATGTGAGAATATACAAGAGAAGCTATGGCAAAATTTGGAAAATGTGTAAGAAGTTCTAAGTGTTTTAAATAAGTTTTGGTGAACTAGGAAGTGTTAAAGGTGAACAAATGTTTTACTAGGGAAGAAAACATGTACTAAGGTGATTTAGAGTGATACAAGGATTTAGGTATTATCTTGGAAGTTCTAGGAATTCAATGTGTTTTGAGAATGTATTAAAGTCTTGGAGAAGTTTGTTTAAGGTTTAGGAATGTTGATGTACAAGGAAGAAATGATGTTTAGGTAAGATGTGAAAAGGAGATTTAGTTAGTAAGAAAAGAAGTTTGAGAGATGATGTTAAGGTGTAGAGGAAACACCTTGGTATAGTGGTCATTATAGGTGAAATACCACCTAGAAATCTTAAGGAGAAAACATTCCAAGTGCTAGGAATTTTGTAAGGAATTTGTGAATGATAAGATGGTTTTGGTGTGTGATTTAAAGAGTTTAGTACATGGCTAAAGGTGTGTTGATGTGCCAAATGATGTTAGAACACATTAGGAGGCTGGAGGAAAAGTTGGAGAAAGTTTGACAAGTTTTGGACAACTTCTGGTGTTGTCCGACCCAGTGGTCCGACCCAGGGTGGGTCGGACAGCTCTGTTAATGCAACCGTTGGAGTTTCTGGAATGGTCCGACCCAGAGGTCTTGGGTCGGACATGGGTCGGACAGGTGTATTTAAAAGGGGAAGAGTCTCTGGAACGGTCCGACCCAGTTGTGGGTCGGACGGTGGGTCGGACGGCCCAAAGTATGAAAAAAAAGAAAAAAAAATTGTTTAAGGTTATAGGATGATGGGGATTATTAAGTAATGATGTTATAAGATTACTAAGGACATGTTAAGTGAGTTATAATGACAATTTAGTGGGGGAAAAGTTGTATTAAAATGTAAAAGTAAAACAAGTTAAAATGTGAAGTTACTTAACTAAGTTAACGGGGATAAGTTATGAGCATTAGACTTTAAACAATCATGTTACCCCGATGTTAATAAAAGTACATGTAATGTTACCAGTTGTTCGAGAATTGTTCGAGGAACATAAGTGGACATGATAGAGTGGACTCCGGTGACAGGTATGGTTTTCTTGCAACCTGTGTCCTACCGGATTACACCGGCTTGTATGCCAATGTGTTTTTCTGTATGTTTCGCCACGTTATAAGATAAATCATGAAACGAGTTTACAGTCGTCATTGTTGTTGTGTGTTTACGTGCCGATACCGGTAACCTCGAATGCGCATGAAGGGCTAGTTAACCACTATTAGGTAAACGTAAGAGAACGGTATCCGGTGATAACGTTTCCGACCTAAGGAACGTTCTAACCACGGCTATGCGTGAGTTAGTCATGTGATGTTGTGTGTGATGTTTGTGTGAATATATGACTTCCTTCCCTTGTGTGTGTCTAACAAGACTTAACCCAATGTTTGTGATTGTTTATTAAGTTCAATGTTGAACTACTAACAAGTGCTAACGGGGGAAGTGAGGAGTCCGGTCTGTTCCGGCCACGCGTGTGAGTATGGGGGTCGTTGTCATATCAGGTTCGATCCTCTCTGTATGTTATGGTTGTTTTCCAATTTGGTTCCCCACCTTCCCTTTAGCTTAACCAAGGCTATTTTACTGACTCACGTCGGGCCACAGGGGCATACTATGTTTATGTTTGTTCGGTGTGCTTGGATCACTATATCCGAGGCACCTTATGTTAAGTTATCCATTCATTTAACGAGACGGTAACGAGTTATGTAACGAGCTTATCATGAGACTGGCAACATTCTCTAGGCTACAAGTGAACTGACTATGTTTGGGCCGGTTCGTAAAGGGAACCGTTCCCGTTATGTTATGTATTATTGTTGTGCTGCAATTCTTATTGCGATGTGATGTGTTATGTTGTTAAAACGTGGAGTATGTGGATTATGGATATGAATGCCAGTTTATTGTAAGAGGCGTTTAAGGATAACCCGAATGGTGGGTATGTGTCGTCTATTAAGGAATTAGCTCCGTTAAAGGGAAACACTCTAGGGGTTAAAGATCACAATGAGTGATTTGTTAAGTGTAGTTGTATTGGCTGTTTTAATGAGCCATTGTTGTGCAGTGTAATGCGTTGTGTATTTGTAGTTTACATGCATGATTCAAATATAATCAACCGCATGCTAAGACGACAAATAGTTGTGCGTGGCCCGGTAGTATGCGGGCTGCGGGATTACCATACCAGCAAAGGTGCTGAGCCCCTTGGGGGCCACCCTTTCTCTTCTTTTCCTATTTCAGGTACAAGGAGCTGGAAGCCGTTCGAGAGTAGGACGGGGTAGTCGTTGTACATGGGTAATCATTTAAATTGTACATATACAGTAGGTGTAGTAAGACCGAAATTGTTATCGGCGTCAGTTTGTAAATACTCGGTACAGTTGGAAGGATGTGTATGTTTTGTTGTTAATGGAAAGGGATAATAATGTGTAGTCGCTCGGGAATCTAGTCCATCAGACCGGTACAATGTTTATGTAATAGCCTTGTTAGCCACGTGGGTGGTTAACGGCGTGTAACACCAACGAGTTGAGTAATGTGATGAAGTATATTTTCCGCTGCAGATTGTTATTATGTGTTTGTTGTTGGATGGGGTGTTACAATTGTTGATATATAAACCATAATAAAATAAGTAAAATACTTTTACATCTAAATGTGAGGTGGATTAGTAAGTCTAGATTTAATCATTTCTTAACATTTATGGTATTGAAATATAACTTAATGTTTTAATATAGAATCATTAAAAGGATTATGATATAATCTATATTAAACGATGATTTGGAAATTTATCTAAATAATTATCCTTAAGTTTCTTAGAGTTAGATAAGCCAAATAAAATACATTTATTACCAATATTCAAGATGTGAGTTTACAGTTAAGTGAGGTATTTAGTGGTGAGAATTTATAGGAAGGTTTATAAATAGGAATTTAATTCCTTGATAAATTCTACTCTATGTAGATATATTGTTCATCCTAGATACATTAAAGGAAATTAATTTATTAGATTATTCCTTTGAAACCTTAGGTTTTGTAAAACAATTTAAAACGTATTTAAGGCTTAAGTTTATTGAAGTTTAGTACAAAAGGATTATACATAGTCTATAGAGTGTATCTGTGTAAAAATAAAACATTTAGGAGATTAAAGGTAAGTAAGGATACATATAAGGTTATATTTAAACACCTTATTATAGAGGTAATAATTAAGCAAATAATGTACCTTGTGAATACTAAATGTAAGAGTTCGATAAGTCTAAGTTAATAATAATATAGTTATTTCAATATGAGAGGTAATTCAACATCTTATGACAAGATTATTAGACGGTTATAGTAGAAGGTCATTTTGAACTAAGGATATGATAATTGAGTTTAGTGGCTCAATTAAGTTATAATAAAATGTATCTACAACACTATGATTCCAATATACAAGATGTAGATCTTAATTAAGTTAAGGGGAAACTTAATCATGATGGTTTATTTGGTAATATTGATAAAGTACATAATCATTACATTGTGAATTAATAGTATAGTATTCTAAGATAAACCTATTATAGGTCATAAGACGATGTTTATTCTAAAGTAAGAGTAAAAGTATTGAGCTTAAGAATTGTTATTGAAATTCTAAGATTGATTGAATAACATATAATGCACTTATGTATAAAGGTCTTTTATGTGAGAATTATGGTTAAGTATGGGTAAAGTGGGTAAGGGTGGAACAATTAACAAGTGTTAATAAAATACATTCCTTGGTCTTACAACCTTGAGTTATACAACATTCTAAGACAAGCCAGAGGGTGTACATAACATTTAAGTGAGGGCTTAAAAGACAATTGGGACTTAGAAATAAGAGTGAGGAGTTTATTTAAGCTTAACGTAGGCTACAAGTGATTGATGATAGACTACCTTTAATATTCTTCAGAGTACTGTTAATTGTTTGCGCAAGTTGACTAGAACTGCTACAGCGTTGTCCAGGTACGATTTCTTGTACTCAGATACTTTTGCTTATGGGCTTTGTGGAATGTTTTGGAAAATGCTAACTGAGCTTGAATGGATTTCAAAATGAAACTGTGTGTATGACTAACTCAGCTTGTGTGACTAACTGAGCCTTGAATGTGAAACTCACTTGGGTTTTGGTTCCTTCTATTTGGTTGTTCCATTAGACATTGACTGCTTAGGGTTTACGCTTCTGCACTCTGTAGGACTGAGTGTTTTGGTATTGCTCTGGGTAGTTAGTGATCTAGTGGGAATTTGTAAAAGGTCAACTTTGGTAAATTCTTCTTTTGACTCTGGATATCATTTCATCCATGAGCTGGTTCTTGATGTTTCGACGTGCGCGCGTCTTCAATGGTAACAGCAGGGGGCTGTATATCCCTCGCCCATAGGGGCATTTATATTTGACAGCAGGGGGCTGTATATCCCTTGTCCATCAGGACATTTATATTTGACAGCAGGGGGCTGTATATCCCTCGTCCATATGGACATTGATATCTGGCGGTGGGGGCCATCTCTCCCAGTTGAATTATTCCACTCTTGAGTCATTGGTTCTTGGATCTATCTTATCATTCCTAGTCCTTGTGACTACTTGGGTCTTTCTTCTCCTGACTGGAATTGGTTCTAACTTGAGCATTGGATGTTCACTAACTCATGGTGTGGTTTTTGGATTGACTAACTTTACCTTCCTATTATTTATCTTTATCCTTAACTTGTTATCTTTGGCTTGGTGATTTTAAAGTGCCTTGTTTCCCTGTTTTACTTTCAAGAGTTTGATTTCAAGTTACTGTTTATTTTGAAGAGTTATGCTTTATAATTTTGTTTTTGGAGAATTGTACCAGTTCCATTCCAGGGAACTGACTCACCCCTCCCGGGGTGGGCTGCTTGGTTTCATCTTGCAGGTATAAATTGATTTACAGGTGGCCACGAAGAGCATGAGTGATTGGGATGGGATTCGGTTTATGGAGAGTGAATGTATTTTATTATTGTTATGTTAATGTTAAGTTTTCTCGAAGTTCAGACCGTAACTTAGTTAATTGTGATGGTTGTAATTGGTGAGGTTGGTACCGGGTGTTTGGAGCCCGATGGTCTGTAGCACCTTTAGTTTATTTTCCGCTGTTATTTTATTATTATAGGGGTGTTACAGAAATTGGTATCAGAGCGTAGTTACGCTCTGAACCCGAGAAAACAAGCCGAGTGAAGTACTTAGAATATTGGTGCACTTAAAACTGGGGAATTGGGGTAGAATTGGGAAGTGAGGATTCTAGTAAGGCACGGCTCCTAACCCTTCTTAGATTAGTGAATGATTTCTTTATACACTTTTCTGTTATGAATGTCTGTTGAGTGTGATGTGTTGTTATACCGTTCCAACAATAAACTAAAAATATATATATATATATATATATATATATAAGTTTGGAACGTCCTATATTAAGTACGATAAGATGTTGGTTGAGATAAATCATATATTAAACTATTTTCACAAGCATACTTATGGAGAATACATGGCTATGAATACAATTCCTTAAGAGCAAGTACACATGCTCCTAGAAATTTTAAAGAATACTTTTTGTTGAAAACAATATACAAATAGAACTTTAAATAACTAAATTAGTATTGATATTATGTGAAAGTACTTCAACTCCTTTAAAGTTTGAAAATAAATCTCAAGAATTACTTGGTACAAATTGTTGCCTAAAGGTAATGTTTGGATAAATCTTAAGTCTATAAAATTATTAAGCTAACAAACACTAGTAGCACACATCCGAACCCTTAAACCACACTAAAACTCTATGTTAACTTTAGAAAGAAAACACCTAAACCTAACACCCTACGGGAAGTGCCTGGTGCGACGAACTCCTAGGATGAAAGTAGTGGGGGTGCACACCCACTTCTAGAAGTTTAGGGGCTAGACAAGCCTTGTCATCTAACCGTATATAATCTTCTATGCAGGTGATGGATTGTGTTGAACTTGAGGGGAAGTGGTGGTAAGACGTTACCATCATGAAATCTTGAGCTAGGCATATTTCATTACTAGCCACAATGAACAATTCAAAACTTATATATTAAGATCCAGTACTAAATTCATACATGTAAAGAGTTTACCGAGTTAAATCCTTGGTGAAAAATACTTACCTATGGAGTGAAAACACATGAGTAATATTAAACTAAATACTATTGAGCCTTAAATACTTGGAGTATTGAGCGTCTAGTGAAAAATTAAGAGTTACTTAAAGATTTGGAAATTCTCATGTTTATTTGGAAGTTTAAAGAGTGATATTTACAAAAGCCACCATTGTCTAAGGGAGTACTAAGATTTAATAATCAGAAGAATACTTACATAGAACAAACCTTAAGAAAAATAATTACCAAGAGTGAGTGAGTTTTCATTAGACTAGTTCATTTGACTTAAAATTTTATATAGAGTCCCTACCTTAAAAAAATATATATATAAAAATTTTAAGATAAAGGAATCAGATTTTGGAGCTACATTATAGATAATAAGAACTTCCTAAAACTCTGCCTTGTGTGAAATTATGTAAATATATAATAAGTAAATTTTATGAAGTAAACACTGAATGGTTTGTCTAAAATGCGATAGTTAATTATAAAAACAATTGAAACTTGAAAAGTCACAGAAATATTTATTTTATAGAGTTTTAGCATAGGGTTGACTAATAAACCCTAGACGATGATTTTGGAAGATTATTGAGGATTATTAAATGATCTGAAATATTATTTTAAACTACTCAAATACGTTACACCTGATTTATAGCTTGTTAATATAATTGATATGATAAAATGATCATATAATGACGTATAATTCGTACCGGTCCTAAAATGAAAGGATAAGGATCATAAAATAAAGTTTTATAACAGTTAAGAAAATACAAATACGAAACAATCAAGAGATACAGATATATATATCAATTGCAGATAAAATCAACGGTGCGATAAAGTTTACAACAAAGCTGGTTAAAAAGGTGTTGAATTCTTTGAATGTGCCGTTAGTAGCGGTACGAGGGCGTACCTTAGCTCTTTTAAGGGGGATATACTGGCATACTCTTCTTTCGTCACCTCATCCAGATTATGCCATGTTGCCTTATTAGCAGAACGAGAGGTGTTTCTATGTGCTTGGTTTTTACATTATGACTCAGTATGTGACTTTTGATTTTCATCATGCTATATCTTGGTATATCCTGGTTCAGTTTGATTTTGAGTAATCTTGAGTGGAATGTTGTTATGGAAATGGATGGAAATAAAGGATTGGTTTGGTATGGAATTTCATTGGAATTATTATTGTCTCAGCACACCCGAAGCGGTGTGAGTGCCTATTAGTTGATTTTTAAACTTCGAGGCGAAGTTTCTTTTAAGGGGGATATACTGAAATACCCCTAAATTAATTTAAATTAATTTAGGGGATTTCTTTTATTAAACCTTTAATAATACTATTAAGTATTAAATTATTATATGGAATTATGAATATTAAATTAGCATAAGGAATTATGAATATTAAATTATTGTATGGAATTATGAGTATTAATATTATATGGAATTATGGAAATTAATTTAGGGGATTCCTCCTATTTAACTCTAAGGAATACAATTTAATATTTAATTGTTATATATAATTATATAGTATTATGAATTTAATAATAAGATTTATAAGTCCATAAATCTTGGGAAAATTTCTAAACACTCCAACTATATTATAAAGATTTTAGGAAGTGTTGGAACATTGTTTTGAAACATAAAAGTCAATATAAAATTCTAGAAACCTTAAAGCTTATTAAGTCTTGCTAGAGTTGACTTTTTGAGAATGGTTAAACCAGGCCATGAAACCTATACCAGTAAATAGGTTATGGAAAACCATGAAGATCGATAAAAAGAACGTCAAAAACGGATCATCCTAGCCAAAGTTACGATAGATTGAAGTTTAGAGCCAAAATTTTAATGACTGCCACGTGTCAAGCTCACACACGCCAGGACTTAGGCGATTCCGGTTTCCCTGAATTTCGATAACAGAATTCTGTGTTTAGCCCTAACTTTGGACGGCTATATCTCACTCATCTCTCAATATTTTTCAATGTCGTATTCTTTGTTGCTTCTCCTACATTTCCTCTAAACAACCATAACTCACACTAAGCCTAACTCATCCTAAATCAACCGGAAAATCGAATCAAAGTAGCCACCTTGCAAAAACCGAAACTGCAGTTTCCAGTTTTTCCTACGAATCAGGTAACTTCGTCTAGCCATAACTTCTTCGTTTCTCATCCAAATTTCATGTTCTTTAGCTCGTTTTGAAGAGCTCTAATCCCTCTACAACTTTCATGTTGATGACCAAAGCTACTTCCCAACCGTTAGGAAGAGAGAGGTGTCTAAAGTTTCGGATTTGTCATCACATAAAATCATGGATTTTTCCGGAAAACGTAAGGTATAAACTCGTAACTTTCGACTTAGATTTCTTTCTGTGTATTGCGAGTTAGAGTGAGTTCTTGCTATCAATGTGTAGAGCTATGTTTCTTCTTTCTAATGAGCCTAAGAACATGGCCTAACTCGATCTAGAACGTATTTTATAGATCTCCAAAGTTCGCTACTCGAACAGCTCGAGTTCGAATTTTATTTCCAGAAACCGATTACGATTTCCGTCACCGGTGCTTCCATGGTAAGTCTCCGTTCAATTCCTCCTATTTTGTAACTCGATTTTGCATTATCGACCTAACCCAACTGCGAATTTCATCAATTATGCCTTGTACTGAGAGAATTTTGTAAAAATCGAATCGGGCATAACAAGAACCCTAGTCGAATAGAACCCAGAACCTATCTTTCGGAATACTGCATTATAATTGGGGAAATCGGTGTCATTAGAACCGTAATTTAATTTCGAAACCATAGAAACAAGAATCACTCGATTTCGTTCTGTAGATTGGGAGATATTGTCGATTTAGTACTCGACATGGTTAAGCTCTGCGCTGAAGAACTCGGAGATTTAGGGCCGTCCGATCGTAGTTATAAGATTTGGACGGCCGAGATTAAAACGTTTCAGATTAGGTTTTTATAAATTTCAGTAAATAACCCTAACTTGTTTAATTAATTTAAATACCTTCCCGAAGGTGTTTTGACTTGAATTTTTAACCATAGATTCCTTATTTAATCTAGTTTATTTTGATGTAAATTAATATGGTTTTGGAGTTTTTAAACGTAAGTTATGATTTTTGCAAGTTACTGGTTTTCTGGAATTATTTAGCTAATTTAAAAAGATATTTTTATGAAATAAAAATTTTATAATATGTCTAAAATGTTATAGTTACTGTATATTAAATTTTGGAATTTTTGGGCAATGGTAAATGGTTTTAAAAATTGTGTTTATGAGTTTTTCATAAGAATAACTTATAATATATGGTTTTTAATGTAACCAAAAATTAAAGTATGGTTTGTTAGTAAACTTTTTAAGCTGGGAAAATATGGAACACTAAATTAACATTTTACAACAGTAAGTTTATAAATGTTTTGGTATTAGCTTTTAAGAGAAGTGAAATTATTTACATATATGTATATATACTTATTTAAGTGGAAACTTATGTTAAATCAAGGAATTTATTTATGCTACATTTTATTTATTTATTATATTATATGGGAGTTAATATTCTTAATTAAAACTAGGGAATATATATATATTTACACATATATTAAAAGGGAATAAAGTAGCAACTTTGAGTAAAACAGTAAGCTAATAAATTAACACTTATAATAACTAAATAGTATAAGAGTTAGTATCCTAAGAAATAGTAAAAATATACTTTATGAAACATACTTGGAATACAGTTAAAGGTTGTAGTAATAAGATAGTTTAAATATAATGGGTTACATAGGGGATGTCTTAATTAAATTCTAATACAGGTATACGTATATATGTATTAATAAATAAAGGGAAACATTTTATTTATTAAAGCATATATCGGTTGTAGTTATGCCTAAAAGTTAATAAACATAAGTAAATACAATAAAACTACATAAATAATGTTTTGAGCAAATCCTAGTATATGTAAATATATACACATTAAACATAAATAAAATTGGATACCTTATAGGAAATATAATACGAAGGAATTAATAAGTTAAACTAAACCACTACATAATACTAAAAGAAGAATATTATATGAGGCGGTATTAAACTATAGTTATGTATTAGGCTTAAAGGGTTACCTTTGAATTTCCAAGGTTTATATATAAACCATATTAAAATACATGTATAGTATTATTTGTCAATGATCAGAATGTAAATCTAAAATTGGGATTTAGTAATTAATAAGTTAAAACTTAGGAAAAATTGTGATTAGATTACATAAAATGTTGCACAAATAGATCTTATTCTATAATTAATGATAAACAAATGTATTGAAATACCCCTAACTTAAATAGGGTGATTATATATTTTTATATAGAATTTAAGGGCCTAATAGTGCCTAAGTAATTTTGGGGGGAAAATAAATCCAAAGAAATAAAGAAACGTTTTAAAAAGCGAAAAACGCTAGTAAGCGTTAAATAACCATAGGAGGTATAGACCCTCGGTAGTGTATTATGTGGATTCATAGGGCTTAATAAGACTAAAATAATAGATGGGAACAACTCCCGAAGAAAATGGATCTAAATAATGTATTAAAACGCTAATAGAACTTTAGCGCACGTTTTTCGCGAAAACCCCGAAAACGTGATCTTAAGTGGTCAAACGAACCCGTAAAAATTATAAATCATTAAATAACAATAATTAATCATTAATGGAAGCTTAATAGCCAATAAAATAAAGAAATGAGAAAATCCAGAAAACGGGCCCGGTTAGTGCATAGTGCTAAACCGGGTAATTAACGAGCATTTTTTGTAAAAGACGAAAAACGCTCCCAGCTCATGTATATTAGTGGGCCGTTTTTTAGAGAGTAACTAGCTCTCTCACACACTTAAACTAGCTAGAAATAAAAAGAGAAAGAAATAAAGTAAAAAGCAAAAAGCAAGTAAAGTAAAAGCACCTCACTTCTCTCTCTTTCCTCATTTCTTTTCCCCACGTACTGCTCCCTCTCTCTCTGTCGATTCTCTTCTTCATCCTTTTCTCTGTTACGAAAGTGAAGCCCTCTTTCCATGGCTTCCTCACTTTCTCTTGCTCACACAAGCTACATCCAAGCTCCAAATCCAAAAATATTACATATTTGAACTCCCCTCTTCAAGCTCTACATTCCTATCTTTTCAAAATCCGAAAATGAGCAACTTCATCTCCATGGGTTTTGAGCATTTGGAGAATAAATGACACCATTTCGAAGCAGGGAGTCTCCTCTTCCTCCTAAGGTAAAAGTTTCAAGAAAAATCAATTTTTTCTTCACTCTTCATTCTTGACCGATTTTGCCTCTTAGTAACGCCTTGTTTTTCCTCATGAATTGAGCTTGATTTCAACTCCCCATGGTGGAAGAACTCCCCCTGTATTCAAGGCTTGAAACCCCTCTTAAAAGCTCCAAGGTAAAACCCTAACTAATGGCATTCAAGCCCTTTCATTGAACTAGAGTTATCTAATGGGTTAAGGAGTTTTAATTGTATCTATTTTGTGTTCTTGAATGTTGGCTTGGGGTTTGGTAACCCCATTGCTCAACTTGACCGAGAATGAAGAAGATGAGAGGTGGAGAACTTAAAAGAAGAATTGTGATCTCAAGGTAAAAAAACCTATCTTAATGCACTATCTATATGTATTAGGATAATGGGATGGGTAAACGAATCAATGAACCCAAAACATGTGAGAAAATTGCTTGCTTGGTATTGGAGGAAGTTGTGAAATCAAATTGCAAAGTAAGGGCCAAAGTGCTATGTGTTTATGTTAATGCATTGTATTGAGCTTGGAGAATTGTGTATATGCTTTGGAGGAATTTTGTATGAACCTGTGTGCTGGTAGGACCCTATTGGGTGTGGCTAGATTAGGTGTTGAAATTGATAAGAGAATGTGTAACACCCCCAAACACTGGCCTAGGAGTTAGGGGTATTACACGCCGCGTATTATTACATAATAACGCAAGGCTCTAATACCCCTAACTCCTAGGCCAGTGTTTGGGGGTGTTACATTTAGTGGTATCAGAGCTCTGGGTTCTAATCTGCTGGGATTTTAAGTTAGCCAGTCAGTCAGAAATGTCAGTGTTAGTGTCTGAGTTTAACTGCTTGTTGTTGGACTTTCAGAATGCCGCCAAGAAGAGCAAATAACCCTCCAGGGAATGTGGCTGATGCTGTTCAGCAGTTTATGACGCAACTCATGCAGACCATGGCTGCAGGAGGTGGACCAGCTGAAGGAGGACCAGCTGGCGGAGCAGGCCCAGCTGGGGCAGATGCTGGAGGGAGGAACGTGAAGGCGCTTCAGGAGTTCATGAAGCTGAAGCCGCCATCGTTCGATGGGGCAGGAGATCCCCAGGAGGCCAGCCATTGGCTGTCAGAGGTGGAGGACTTACTACTGTGATGGGCTCGGAGAAGGAGCAGAAGGTGGACTTCGCCCCTTTCTGTTCAAGGCCGAAGCCAAGGAGTGGTGGAGGTTAGTTATGGGGAAGTTCCCACACCTTGGACGTGGGAGCAGTTCACTGGGGAGTTCAACAAACATTTCTACCCCGACGTCTACAAGGATCAGCGCATTCTGGAGTATAACCGACTACGCCAGGGTCGGGACATGAGCGTTGAGGAGTACGTTCGTAAGTTCATCAGTCTGTCTAAGTTTGCACCTGAGCCTGACGAGCATAGGAAGGCCAGGAAGTTTGAGAGTGGTTTGAGGCCAGACATCCGTTCTGCTGTGACGCCCCTGCGTCACAAGACCTTCAGGGACGTTGCTGATGTCGCCCTGTTGGTAGAGGCTGATCTGAGGGGTCGCCAGGCTGGATGGAAGGACCAGAAGAGGAAGCAAGGTCCGATGAGAGCGACAGGAAGGATCAGTCTGCTTCTCAGAAGAAGCAGTCTACTTGAGATCGAGCTGGGACCGCTCTGGGGACCGTTCGCGAGACAGAGGTGGTTCGACTTCATCAGCTCCCGCTCCGAAGTGCCGGGTCTGCGGCAAGTTTCATAGAGCCAGGACTGCTACAGAAGTCTGGCCTGCTTCAAGTCAAGGTGGATCCTTGGAGCATAGGATTGCTGATTGCCCCCAGGCTGAGAGGAGCAGGGGTAGTTCTGGAGGTAGAGCCGTTGAGTCTGCTTCAGGGTCCAGAGATCGTAGACCGGGAGCCGGCGAGAGCAGAAGACCCCAGGCGCAGGCCAGAGTGTACGCGATGGCTGGAGAGAGAGACCGATCGACTGACAGAGTTGTCACAGGTATTCTCCAGCTGTCTTCTCGTTCCTTCTGTTTTCTGTTTGTTTGACTCTGGAGCCACCCACTCTTTTATTTCTGCTGAGTTGGTGGGTGAGCTCGGTTTGCCTGTTGTGCCTCTGGGTGTTGAGCTGTGTGTGCATAGTCCATTGGTTAGGGACTCTTCTATTTGTTGAATTCTGTCTGTAAAGCTAGTCCTGTGTTAGTCAAGAATAGGATTCTGTGTGCTGACCTCATCCCGATGGAGATGACTTCTTTTGATGTGATCCTGGGCATGGATTGGCTTGCTGCGCACCATGCCCACATCGACTGTGCTGCTTCGAGAGTCACTTTTGAGGAGCCGGCCAGCCCCGTTTGATTATATAGCAGGGAATGGACTCCCGTGCTCGCCGCCAGTCATATCAGCGATGCAGGCGTTCCGCTTTCTGAGGAAAGGATGCCAGGGTTATCTGTGCTACATCCCTGAGGTTCGCAAGGATGCGAAGTTGGAGGACATTCCAGTAGTCAAGATTTCCCAGATGTGTTCCAGGATGACGTACCTGGGCTCCCCCTGTTAGAGAGGTGGAGTTCTCGATCGAGCTCGCACCTGAGACTCAGCCGATTTCGAAGGCCCATACCGGATGGCGCCTGCTGATCTTAAGGAGTTGAAGGTCCATTGCAGGAGCTGCTGGATAAGGGCTTCATTCGCCCGAGTGTGTCGCCTTGGGGAGCACCAGTGTTGTTTGTAAAGAAGAAGGACGGTAGCATGCGGTTGTGCATCGACTACAGGGAGCTCAACGAGGTTACCATTAAGAATAGGTATCATCTCCCGCGCATAGATGACTTGTTCGACCAGTTAGCAGGAGCTAAGGTGTTTTCGAAGATCGATCTGAGGTCGGGTTATCATCAGTTGAGGATTAAGGCAGACGACGTGCCTAAGTCCGCTTTCAGGACTCGTTATGGACATTACGAGTTCCTAGTGATGCCATTCGTCTGACGAATGCGCCTTCTGTATTTATGGACATGATGAACCGGGTGTTCAAGCCGTTTTGGACCAGTTTGTTGTAGTATTTATTGATGACATCTTGGTGTATTCCAAGAGTGCTGAGGAGCACGAGGAGCATTTGAGGACCGTTCTCCAGACTCTGAGGGAGAACGAGCTGTATGCGAAGCTGAAGAAGTGTGAGTTCTGGTTGGATCAGGTGGTGTTCTGGGACATGTTGTCTCTAAGGATGGTATCTCCGTGGATCCGGAGAAGATTAGGCTATTACTGAGTGGGCCAGGCCTACTAATGTTGGAGATATTCGTAGCTTCCTTGGATTGGCGGGCTACTACCGCAAGTTTGTGGAGGGCTTCTCCAAGTTGGTGATTCCATTGACTCGTCTGCTTCAGAAGGATGTGAAGTTCGAGTGGAGCGATGCCTGTGAGCAGTGTTTCCTGGAGCTGAAGAAGAGGTTGACTACTGTGCCGATCTTGACTCTTCCGGAGGGGACCGAGGCCTGGAGGTTTTCTGTGATGCGTCCCATAGGGGACTTGGGTGTGTTCTGATGCAGCAGGGGAAGGTGGTTTGCATATGGCTCTCGTCAGCTTAAGCCATATGAGAAGAACTATCCGACCCATGACCTAGAGTTAGCTGCTGTGGTGTTTGCTCTGAAGATTTGGAGGCACTATCTGTATGGAGCAGCGTGCAAGGTTTATACGGACCATAAGAGCCTCAAGTATCTGTTCACTCAGAAGGAGTTGAACTTGAGGCAGAGGAGGTGGCTGGAGTTACTGCATGATTACGACTTAGAGATCCTCTACCATCCGGGTAGGCGAATGTAGTTGCTGATGCGCTCAGTAGGAGGGGTCCGTCTGGACCGTTTGTGCTTTATCTGGTGTGGAGAGGTCTGCTCAGGAGTTGCAGCGCATGGGTATCTGGGTCGTCCGTCCAGAGAGATCCGGGATGTTAGCAGCATTACAGATTCAGCCTACCTTGATCGACAGGATCAAGGCCAGTCAGGAGCTTGATGTCAGTCTGGGTAAGATCAGAGATGAGATAGCTGCGGGTCAGGAGTCTGAGTTCAGGGTTTCAGAGGATGGTTGTCTGAGGTTCCGAGACCGTGTCTGTGTGCCTACAGATGACTCTTTGAGACGTGAGATCATGCAGGAGGCTCATGGAGCTCCTTACTCGGTGCACCCAGGAGGTGTGAAGATGTACCGGGACTTACGTGAGACATTTTGGTGGAGCAACATGAAGAGAGACATCTCCGACTTTGTATCCAGATGTAGGACCTGTCAGCAGGTCAAGCAGAGCATCAGAGACCGGCTGGTTTGCTTCAGCCTCTTCCCGTTCCGGAGTGGAAGTGGGAGAGCGTCGGTATGGACTTTGTCATGGGACTGCCTAAGACTCCGAGGTGTTTTGATGCAGTTTGGGTCATTGTGGATCAGCTCACGAAGAGCGCTCACTTCCTACCTGTCAGGAAGACCTTCAGTTTGCACCGTTTGGCTCAGTTATATTTGGATGAGATTGTGCGTCTACATGGGGTTCCTGCTTCGATTGTGTCTGACAGAGATCCGAGGTTTGTGTCCAGATTCTGGCAGAGTTTGCATCAGGCTATGGGGACGAAGTTGTCTTTCAGTTCAGCTTACCATCCTCAGTCAGACAGTCAGACAGAGAGGACGAATCAGGTCCTTGAGGACATGCTCAGAGCATGTGTGTTGGACTTTGGGGGCAGTTGGGATCAGCATGTTGCATTGATTGAGTTCGCCTATAATAACAGCTTTCAGACCAGTATCGGGATGGCTCCGTTTGAGGCCTTGTATGGCAGGAGGTGCAGATCACCCATCTGTTGGGATGATCTGAAGGAGAGAGTTGTGATTGGTCCAGACTTGGTTCAGGGTGCTGTGGGCAAGATTCAGTCTATCAGGGAGCGTCTGCTTGTGGCTCAGAGTCGTCAGAAGAGTTACGCCGATCAGAGGAGACGACCTCTAGAGTTCGAGGTGGGCGACCATGTGTATCTGAAGGTTTCTCCGGTTCGTGGAGTTGTCCGGTTTGGGAAGAGAGGCAAGCTTAGCCCTCGTTTTATGGGTCCTTTTGAGATCCTAGAGAGGATCGGACCGGTTGCCTATCGCCTGGCTTTGCCTCCATCTTTAGCAGCAGTGCACAGTGTTTTCCACGTTTCCATGCTGAGGAAGTATATTCCGGACCCATCTCATGTGATCGACTTCAGTCCGCTTCAGTTGAGGGAGGACTTCACGTTTGAGGCAGTTCCTTCGAGGATTCTAGCCCGAGATGTTCGTAAGCTCAGGAGTAAGACCATGCCCTTGGTGAAGGTGCAGTGGTCGGGTCAGTCAGAGGAGGAGGCGACCTGGGAGGTCGAAAGTGAAGTGCGCTCTAAGTTTCCCGCCCTTTTCGAGCAGTAGGTATGTTTTTATTTCGAGGACGAAATTCTTTTAAGGGGGAGGTGATGTTATAACCCAAGATTTGGTTATATTTTATTTCGTCACAAGTGGTCTTGCATTATTGTATTCTGAATTTAGGACACGGAAGTCCTTATTAAAGAAGCCGGGGACAAGGAGGTCTTTTCCCCATCCGTTTTATTTTCTGGTGAGATTAATCTCTCAATATTTCCCTTCCTATTAGTTTATTTATTTCCCTCATTAATTACCCTGTCTTCAAAACACGTTCTCACGATCATTCACGCTCCTCTCTTCATTGTTCTCTCTCTCTCTCTCTCTCAAAGCCGCTTCTTCTCCCATTCACTCAAGACTCCTTTGATTCTGCTGTCAAGATTCAACTGTGGGTTGGTCTGTCGTCGCGAATTGCTGGGCTATACGAGGTAGAGTTGTCAGATTACTTGTTCGTTAATCCCTCGGTTTCTGAGTTCTTCTCATTCTAATTTCCTTCCCAATCTGATTGTGATTCAGCGTTGGCTTCTGTTCCGTTCATTCTCTTCTGCGATTGGCTCCGTCTGTGTGTTCGACGTTGGATTCAGGTGAGGGTTTCGTTACAGTTTGGACTGCAGTTTCAGTTTTTGGGTTAGGTTTGTGTTTCTGAATTGGCATTGTTTTGCGTTGTAGTTATTCAGAATCCGGGAATTGCATTTGGTCTGACTTGTTGTGTCGGCGTGGTCGATTGCTCTGTTCGGATTTGAGATTCTCTGCTGTTCAGACCGGGTTTCGTCTCTGCTGTTAATTCGAGGTAGGTGGCTTTCGGATTCGATCCGTGTGTTCAGCCTGGGGAGTTCAGATTCTGCAAATTGATTCGATGATTTCCTTGTGGTTGTGTGTGATTTGTGTCTGTTTTAAATGCCATTCCAATGGATTAAACCCCCAAGGTTGTTTTGTAAATGTGTGTGTTGATTCAGATTGGTTTCTGTGTCTCTGTTCGTGTTAAATTCGCCTCTGTTTTCTAAAATTTTCGGCATGTCCGAACTTCTGTCCGACCGTTGAAGTTCGGACATGCCCTTCTACGCTTTTATTCTCTGAAGTTTTCACTGTGTTCGAACTTCTGTCCGAGCTTTGAAGTTCGGACACAGCCTGCTGCTTTCTCTGATTTTGGCTTCGACTTGTGTCCGAACATTGATGTCCGGACACAAGTTCGGACTCTCCACGTTCTGTTTTCCGAAGACCGTCCGAACATCCGTCCGAACTTGGATGTTCGGACACCTCTGTTTCTTCTTCTGTTTTAAGGTTCGACTTGTGTCCGAACTTCTATGTCCGGACACAAGTTCGGACATCTGCCTGATTTCGCCTTCTGAGTCTCGACTTATGTCCGAACATTGACGTCCGGACACACGTTCGGACAGGGTACTGTTTTGACCATAACTTGCTCGTTTGAGCTCCGTTTTGACTTCCGTTTACGGGGTTGGATTCCCCATCTGATTTCCAAGCCATCTATGTGCTTTCTGGTGCCTTTGGTGCACATATGCTTATCTGTATTTAAGCTTCTGTTTTGGGACCTAGTTATCTCTGTGTCTGAGCCTTTGGATGGCTGGTTACGCTGTCTCGTAGCGCGCTATGTAGGATCCTTCTGTTCACGGGTGATGTTCCCCATTCTGTTCACGGGTGTTTACACCTGTTCTGTTTACGAGTGAGGTTTCCTCGTTCTGTTCACGAGCTGGTTGCTCGTTCTGTCTGTATGCTGTGATCGCTAGTGTCCCACTCTGTTTTCTGTTTCCGTCTGCTTCTGCTCTGTTTAGTCCCTTAAGGAATGGACTTCAGTTTCTGGTTTCTGACATGTTTATGGATTCTTTGACTCCTTCTGATTTGTCAATATTCTGTAAATGTTTTGAGCATGCTGGTTGATGAAGTTGGTCATCTACTGGGCATAGTTGTGTGCTCATTCCCCTACTTCTAACGCTTTTGCAGATTGATTAGCGAGGATCGTCTCCCCTCAGCTTCTGGAGTTTAGTTGCTTCGTTATTTAGTTTCTGTTGAGACCTTTGTATTGAATTTGGGCCTTTGGGCATATTTTGTTAGCTTCCGCTTTTGACATCTGTTTGGTGGGTTCTGTAATGACTTTTGGGATGTTTTAACATCTCTTGTTTTATACTTTATTTAAGTTTTCCGTTTGGGCCTTATTTGACTATCTGTTAAGTTCGTTTATTAGAGCCTTGCGTTATTATGTAATAATACGCGGCGTGTAATACCCCTAACTCCTAGGCCAGTGTTTGGGGGTGTTACAGAATGTTTATTTGAGGATGTAAGGATTGTAGGTGAACTATGGCGAAATTTTAGTAGGAATTGTGCATTGAGGATGACTTGGTGAATGGGAGAACCAAGGTGTGTATTGGAGTTAGTATAGATGTTTAGTGGCTATGAAATGGTAATGGTAGTATGAGAAATAAGAAGATGAAAATCTGTAGCAAAGAGGTATCAAAATGCATTGTAGGACTAGGAAGAACTAGTGTACAAGGTTTGGTAAAAGAGAGTTGGACTTTGGTATAGGTAGTGTAGTTGATTGGAAAGGGATTGGAATGGTAAGATGAAGTTGGGACAAGATGCAAAATGAAAAGAGGAGTAAAGGAAATGCACAAGTGTGCTAACTGTAACAGAGAGGAAGAAAATAATCTGTAGAAATGGAGAAAGTATTGGGTAAGGATTTGACTAATGTGTTGAGGAGGTTTGGGACTGGATTAAGGCATGTTTTAGGATGCTTAAATATGTAGAAAACATGTGGGAAGATTAGGAAATGATTAGAGGTGAATTAGGGGTTGAAAACTGATGGAAAATGGTAAATTTTGACAGTTCCAGAGGTGGTCCGGGTTTGCAAATCGGTACGCAAACCCGGACCATAGCAAAAACATGGCAGAAAGTGATTTCAGAGGGTGGTCTGGGTTTGTAAACCCGGACATATACCCGGACCATAGCAAAAATGTAACAGAATGTGAAATCCGTGGTTGGTCCGGGTTTGTAACCCTGGACACAAACCCGGACCATCATAAAACTTTGCCAGAAAGTGGTTTTAAGGGTTCTAATGATGGGGAAGTGAATGGTATTGGTTTTAGAAGTTGTTAAGGCCTTGTTTGGTGATATTTAAAGGTCCTAAGAAGTGTAAACAAGTATAGTAAGTGTGAAATACCCCAAACTTATTAAATATGGATTAAATATTTAATCACATTAATTAAGGCCTAAACATGCCTTAAAAGTCAACTGAGATCAACAACGGTCAACACAAAACAAGATGTTGCACCCTTTGACTGTTAAGGGTAAATAAATACCCAAATGAACTTCTTAGGACCTAAAAATTTGTCCTAAGTATATTAACATAATATTAAACATATCATAACCGTTGGACAACACTCCAACACAAAGAAAAAGCATTTACATGCTTCAAGGTCAAAAGGGCAAAAATGTGCTCTAGGAAAACCTTAAAAATCAAATGACCTCTAAATGATATAAAATTGAATTACATGATCAAATATCATGTAAGGAACACAACAATACCGTTGTCAAAGAAAACAGAGCTCAGAAACACCAGGCAAACAAAATGTGCGCTAAAACTCCTTAAAGCATGTTTTTGTGAAATTGTCTTTTAAATTGGTTTTAAATGAGCTAAAAGGTTATAAATACCTTTAAATATGATAAAATATCATATTATATGATATTAGGAATTTAATTCCAGAAAATTTACGAATTTTTACAAATTTAATATTAAAATATTAATAAAACCCTAATGTGCGGCCCGTTTGGGTCAACATTGACTAAGTTGGCCAATGTTGACCATTGACCACGAAATGGACTACATAAAATCAGATAATTAAGTCTCTTAACAGACCAAGAGACAAGAGACATGTGACAATTAAATATATGCTCTTACTTTTACAGAAAATAACAAAAAAAGACAAACTTTACCTTATAAAACAAAAAAAGTGGGCTCCACTTACGTTACCCATGTGAGCCAGCCGAATTGGAGCCTCCACTTGCTCCTATTCCTCCTTGCATTTCGGTGCCCCAAGCTGGTACAAGACAAGAGATGAGTCACACATTCATTAAATGAATTAAAGTAACATATTTACTCATTTTCATCAAAATTTGAATCAAACACTACCCTACCTTCTCAATCAAGGACGGCTGCCTTTGTCATTGTCTCCTCCTTGTCTCCACCGAATTCTCCTCCAATTATCAAGCATTGATGAGTCATCAAACCAATAATGACCTAAAATATTCAAAAAAGTGCTTTAAGGCAATATTAGGTCATCCTCCTTCATTCTTTCTTTCCAGCCGAGTTTGCTCTGTCCAAGAGCTCTCTTTGGCTCCCCTCCAACCGTGGGTAAGTGTGCTAACTCCATTGGAGAGATCTCAAGCTCTAGGTAAGCTCCTAAGGCATAAAAATGCCCATTTTCTTCATCTTTCTTTCTTTTTTCGATTGATCTACACTCCAACCTTTTCTATACATCTATGTAGAGTGATTTGGAGGTTAAAGGAAGTGTTGGTTTCGTACATAACCAGATCTAAGGAGGGAAGTTCAAGTCTTGACCATTTAAGGTAAAAATGTGCTTTAAGCTCATAACTTTTGATTCCCTTCAAGTTCGGCTGTGAAACTTTGGTCATAGCCTCATCTTCTTCTCCTTTTCATGTGGAATCTGTTGGTTAGCCATTTGGAGCAAGGATGGCCGAGATCCAAAGGAAATACCCTCTTTTAAGGCATTTTTCCAAGCGAGATCGAGAAATCCTAATCCAAGGAGACCAGAATCTGTGGCAGCTTGGGGCGACATGCTTAGCAGTCGCGAGAACCCAGCTGGTCGAGCAGCAGCAAGAAGGATGCACCAACCATGCAACAAGGCGGATTCATGAGAACTAACGAGAACCGGGACACATGTCTACGGACCGCCATGGTTATGTAATACCACTAACGATATATTAACCGACTAAAATATAGTTAGGAGTAGATACACCCACCCTGCCACACCCAAAGAGGTTGTAATACTGAACTGATATAGTTTAGACAGCTACGAGCAAACTACGGGATATACCCGAATAGGACTACAGAAGTAGTGCCTAAATAACTTAAACCTCGGTAACCACAATGAAGACGTGGGAACGAGCAATGAGGTAGAGCATAGAACTAAATAATTAAGGAACTCTGACAGTGGAGAAGCACCTAAGTGACTGACAGTCATGTCAAGATGAATGAGAAGCAACTCTAAGGAGTAGATATCCAACTAAAGGATCAAAGGAAAAGCCGACAAGGCTACCAAATACAATGTGAACGATACCGTGACCGGTATGAGTTAGCCTAAAAACCGCCTGTACCGCGCACTTGCCAAGGCAAGTGCAGTAAAAACGGGACTATTAAGAAGAGCTTTAACTAGCTACCAGTACTTAGCAAAGTACGAAGATGGCGAGAGGAGCCAATATAGCACCACAAACCCTAAGAATTCTGAAACGAAACCTTGGAATGGCCTAACGGCCTGACCACTGTATAAAGAACATACCAGTCTGCGAGAAGCTAGACTTGGTAAGAAGCAACCGGCATTGAAATGCCATGAAGAAATTTACTTCCAAACCCTAAATTTTCTTTCACAATATAAAATTTTCCAAAAACCCCCAAAATTTTAAAACCAAACCAGAGAACCACGGTAAATTATCTTAGGACGATATAAGAGGAGTTGGCAACAAAATACTTCACCTAGGCGTGTGACCGACACTACAAGTGTACACAAACGAAACATGGGACGACCACACTCCGAAGGAGCTTGCGGGCCTGACAGACCAGTTATGAGTTAGTCGGGTAAGTGGCAACGTATCAATAAGATACTCCATGTATGTATACAAGTAGAGTACGAAATACGGGAAGTAGCCCACTCCATACTACGGACGAAAGAGCCAACTCAAATCAAGATAGTTAGACACCTCGAATGATCGAAGAACACAAGAAGCTTACCAAGCTAAGGAGTCTAGAAACCAGTAAGGTGACGGACCTATGGACATAGCGTGGATAAGTGCGAGAAGCACAGAGTATTAAGTATAGACATTGGATATATCTCAGGAATCAAGGAGGAAATACCGAATAACTGGAATGTATACCAGCGTAAGCAATACGGCGAATGCCTAAATGATCGTATCAATGTTTGATAAACGGGATAGAATTCCCACAGTATATCTCACTAAGAGAATAACGACTTGACTAAGTAGGTAAAGGAAAAGTACTAATAATCTACCCAATAACGGAAGACATTACAACCCTAAACGGGATAGTCAAGCATATGTAACCGCAAGGCGGAGTAAGGAACTGAATATACCCATGAATTCAGGCCAGATGTGATGGCATAACTCAATAACACCCAGGAGCAATCCGTGAGGGGTGCCGGAGTCAACAGTAATTGAACGAAATATCATGTTGAGAACACAAGTGTTAAAGCAAACACTGGGGTAGAACCCGAAGGGATCCCACATAACACAGGATACCCTAAATTGTCAGAGGGCATAAAATAATACCAAGATACTTAAAGGGCCTTCCATGTACGGAAGCGCGGTGAGACAATTATACCAAAGAGCCCAGCAAAGCCTCCAACCCATTTAATGGTGTACGGAGAAGCAGAAACTGCATAAACAGCCGTACAGAACATGGCTCGAGGCAAAGTGTTCGTAGATTTAAACGTACAAACCTATGCATAAAGGCATAAAAGAAATGGTGGAGAATGAACCACTACCTCAGAGTGGGGACACCACTTGTTATTATGGGGCCTATGGAGCGGTAATTACGTGAATCCTCTAGAGAAAGGCTACCACCCATGTTTGTAATGTGAAACCGCTAAAGCGGTGTGGAGAAACTTGAGCATGTGTTTTATTGCCAAGGAGTAAATAGAGAGCAGTAATAGTATGTAGAAAGGCGTTGATAGCAGTGGAAGGAAACCCAGAGAGTAATCGGATTAGTAGTAAAACTGTATGTGTGCAGTATGAATTGTAGAGTAAACAATGCGCAGTAAGCGTAGAGAGTTAGTGTAGTATATCATATTGAGCCAAGTGATTGGCAAGCCATAGTATAAATGGTAGAGTATATGAGCGGAAGCTAAAGTAGTAGCAGATGCCATATAAGCGAATGTTTAATGAGTAAGAGCATGGTACACAGTGAGCGACCATTGTAAGAGTGTAATCAGATAGTGATATGAAGCTGATGAGAAAAGATAGTAAAGGAGACATGTTCATTCCTATCTCATGGGTGATTTACTGCCAAGTGTTTACGCTTCTGCACTCTGTATGACTGAGTGTTTTGGTATTGCACTTGTGTGTAATGAGTGAGTAGGAGAGCTAGGAATTGAGAAATGTCAACAAAGCCTATTAAGCAAAAACCTAAAGAAATAACCGTGCGGTCGTTGGCCAAAGATGCACGAGGAACGTGGGCAGTAACCCACAGGGCCCAGGATCGATGGATGGTAAATGCAGAGTAGTATGAATGAAGAACTCTGGTACAGAAACAAGTAAACAAACATAAAAAATTAAACGAGGAAGCACTACATACTAAGTAGTAGCTTGACCTCAACCGATAGTAAGTAGGAAAAAAGTAGGTGAATATCTACAAAGGTATACAGTGCTATACGAAATAGATTTCCAGAGAACTGGAGAGAAAATCTATAACTTATCGAATTCGCATACGGTAAGAGACACCAAGCGACGATTACGAAACCTTTATTCCCAAGACAAAAAGGGATAAAAAGGGACTGAATAATACATTGAGAATACCGAAGGGTGAATTAAGCTCTAGTTATCAGGTCACACAGTAGAAGCTAGTGGACCGTAATTCAAAGGTATAACCTAGTAAATGTGAATAAATGGCTAATCCTAAACGCCTTGAAGCCTTTTAGGCTAGAACCGAACACGGTTATGAGTTAATTAACCGCATCGAAGTTAAAACACTTCATGATGCATGAATTAGTGAACTGTTCAGTGATAACATATGGTCTGTTACGCGGGCGTAACCCCTTTTAAGGGGGTAGGGCGAGAAACCGCTTAGAGTATGTTTTACGTATAGGTGCGTAAACTACTATGTGCATAGCACAAAAGAAATCGTTTTGATGGTTGGAACTCATGTTACATAAACATGTGTACCCATTCACCGTGTAAGTATGAGTATCGTGCATGAGAGATGCGAGTAATGTGTATATGATAAATATGAAAAACAAAAGGAGTAGAGAGACTCCTAGGGAATGAGAATCCCCATAGCATATATCTATTGAGATTAGACATGAGATATGATGAGTATGAATCGGTATGAAACACCGATGTGTAACCTTGTAGGGAGTGAGTTCCCTAGGTGATTTTATTTGAGAATGATTGATGGAGTGAGTTCCATCCTTTGGAGTTGTTATGTTGTGCGCTTTAAATTGAGTAACAATTTGAGAAAATGAGGTCATGAGTTGCTTAGGTAAAGTAAGCAAAGAAAATTGATAATGACGGTTGACCTAAGTTCTAGGAATTTGAGATAAGTTAAAATGGATTGTTTTTATGAATATGACTAGAAAGAGTAAAAGATAGAAAACGAAAATGTTTGACTATCTGATTGTTTGAAACTGACGTGGGAGGTGGAACTTGATCTGCTAGCGATCAAGGGAAACCGAACACAAATTGGGGTGGAAGGATAGTTCAACGCTGATGCTGATCACATCAGGGTTGGATGATTCCTGAAGCTCCCTATAAATGGTCACAAGTAATCACGCTAAGAAAAGAGGCAACTACCATAAAGTGGATTTGGAGTTGTGTGATGCTTTAAAAAGAAGTTTCTAATGGAATTTACAAAAGAATTTTCTTCAAGTATGAAGATGGAAATGAAAACTAGTTTTTAAACCGCTATCACCCGCCGATGGCTATGGCCTTAAGTCTCGATGACCGGTAGAACGGTGGGCGTGTATTAGTTTTGAAACCATTGCACCGTGCCTACGACGGTCCTAAGTGACCGGTTGGGGCGGTGACAGTGTGTGATTTTTCCAAAGGCAGCGGGACGGGGAGAGTACCCTGAGACGATCCTGTGTTGAGTGAGTCAACCAGAGTGCCTGAGGATATTTATACGTGAAACGTTTTGATCAGTACCGAAGGGACCGTGGGACAAAGAGAGTAAGTGCCCATTTGTCATGAAACGCCGTGGACTAGAGAGCGTAAGTGTCCAACGTGACCGGTGCCTGAGGGATCAGTAGTATATTACTCAATATGGATTCGAGGACTGTAGTGCCTTCTTGTCTCCGGACCGATTCCATGGATAGAATACAAAAGAGTATTTTTTATTGCTATACATACTGTGAAATGTGTGTGGTATGTGTAGTGTGAAATGAGACCGACTTGTGAAGTCTGTAAGGTTATACGTGTATTATAACCTTGGCATAGTACGCCATGAGAGTAACAATATTAGATTCACCAACTTTGAGGACAAAGTTCTTAAGAGGGGTAGATTTTAATACCCCGGACTTAAAAATGGTGATTAAATTACTCTAATGTGATTATTAAAGGCCTAATGGTGCCTAGAGGGTATTGGTAAAGAGAGTAAAACCAAAAGAAAAGAGGAAACGCTTGAAAATCGAAAAACGCTAAAACGCGCATTAAACGAGTGTAAGAGATATATGACCTCGTTAGGGTCCGAGATGGATCCCTAAGGCTTAGTTAGGCTCAATTAGTATACGGGAATGATTCTCGAGAAAACCCGAAAACGTGACTTTAAGTGGTCAAATAGACCCGTAAAAATTATAGTTGATTAAATAACTATAAGTAAGTGTTAATGGAAGCTTAATAACCATTAAAAATAAAGAAACGAGAAAAATCTGAAAACAGACCCGGTAAGTGAATAGTGTAAAACCGGGAAGTTGTGGGGTTAAATGTAATAAGTAAAAATTAAACCCCCCCCCCCCCTTGTAATTTATTTATGTGGCTGGTTACTTAAGCTATAGTGGGGGCACGTTTTATTTTTCCTAGCAGCTCCCCCCTTGTTCCTAATGCACTAGTGACAAGAGAAATAAAGTAAACAAGTTGAAATAGTGAAAAATGATATTACACTCTCTCACCTCTATTTCACCTAGCCAGTCACGATTTCCCTCCCTATGAGACTAAACTTCTTCTTCCTCTGTATTACAATGGCGATTCCAACAGAGAGCAAACAGCCCATCTTCATTCTCCCTTTTCTTGCTCGATACAACACAAAATCACACAAAATTTGTACCGCTAGACTCCTCTTGTTAAGGGCAACATTTTCCACCCTTCAAAAGCTTGAAACCTTCATCTTCATCTCCATGGAAGTAGGCCATTTTGGAGCTTAAAGGAGTGTTTTTGGATCTCCTTCATCTTCTAGATACTCTAAGGTAAAAAGAAAGTCAAAAGCTCTCCTTTCCTAGCTTTTCTTGTAAAAAAATCAAGAATGCCCGTTGAATTTTTCCCATGTCCATCCGGTTTCTTCTTGCCTTTGAGGAAGGCTGGAGCTTCATCATTTTGATTGCCTAACTCTCCATTTGGACTCTTGAAGGTAATCTCTAAGCTAAACCCTAAAAACTAGCTCTTGAAATATTAATTTGTGAGGAACGTAAGTATTAAACTAGCTTGTTATGTGTGGTTTGGGGCTATGATTGTAGATATCAATCTATACCTCTGTTTGGTGAGAAAACAAGAAGAGGAAGAGAGAACAAGGAGAGGAGGAAGAGGAGAAAACAAAACAGAAAGCTAGTAAGGTAATGAGCTTACCTGAGATGGTTTTATTCTCTGTAAACACATTTTTGAATGTGAATAATGACCTTGAATTAGTGTAGTTTTGATACTACAATATTGTTTGTTGAGTGAGGAAGTTTTAATGGGTTTGGGTGTGCAAAACAAACTTAGAAACTGAGTGAGTATTGTGTGATAACAGAGGGGAATTTAATGAGCTGTGATGGTTTTTATGCTTATATAAACATAGAAGTAAAACTGATGCTTGTGAGCTGTTGTAGTATGGTGAGAATGCTTAGAATGTAGGTAAGCTATGTCAAAACTTGTCTAGCAAACTATGGGCTTGAGTGTGTTAATACGTGGAGTTGGAATGGTAAGAAAGGAAGGATTGGGAAACTGCAACAGAAAACAAGAGACTAGAGTCTGTAACAGATGAGAAAATTACAGTGAATGGGTTTTGTAACAGATGAAGGTATAAGTGGTTTAGGTTAGTTTTGAATGCCTAAACCATGTCAAAACATGCTAGAATATATGTAGGAAGAGTGGGGAAGAAGTTGGTATAAGTTTAGAGTTGAAAGATAATCAAAAACAAGAAGAAATCTCACTTCTGCAAGTGGTCCGGGTCTGTAAACAAGTACAGAAACCCGGACCAGGGCTAAAACACGGCAGAACGTTGTAACAGAGGAGTGGTCCGGGTTTACAAACCAGGACACAAACCCGGACCACCCCTAAAATGCACCCGAGAGGTTTCTGAATTAAGGGTCCGGGTTTGTAAACTAGCAAGTATACCCGGACCAGTCATAAACTACACCCGAGAGTGACCAGAAGCATTGGTCTGGGTTTGTAAACCCGGACACAAACCTGGACCACCCCATTTTCTTCACAGAAACCATTTTAAAGCCATTCTAAGGTAAGGGCTTGATGGGTAATGATAGTATAAGGTAATTATGACTTGATTAGTGATGTTTAAAGGTCATTAAGAGTGTAAACAAGTTTGAGAAGTGAATGAGAAAGTTGTGAGTTTAAGAACACATGAAATAAACTAGGAATAACGGGATAACGAGGTTAAGTACGGGAGTATTAGTTTACATACCGTAACACCTTAATGTTAATATAAACATTTGAATGTTATCAGTGGACCAAGTGCGAACCTAGCATGGTGAGAACACACGGTAAAGCTAACCCCGGTGAAAGGTATGATTTTCTCATACTCCGCGTGCTAACCGAGTTACGTTGATTTGTGTGTTTGTGTGCCGGCTTAATCAAGATTAAAGCATGAAAATAATCCAGTGTTTGATTATGTATGCCTTGTTGTATGTTGAATGAGCTAACATACTTGTATGCCGGTGTGGTCTAACATAGTGTATGGACCGACTCGTAGTGAGTAACGTTTGGCTAGAGACCCATAGATCGGATCGATGCTTATGATAACGAAAATGTGCAAACACACAAACTATCCGTTAAAGTATCACGATAACGCAAACATATGAACTCCCTAGAATGTGAGGAGATGTGCGGGTTGAGTAATTACCCGATAACGGTTAGTAAACCATAATGACACAATCCACGAAACAAATGAGAGTGGAAAGATAAGTGAACCTCCTTCAAGAGGATTAAAGATAGTTCGAAGATGTGAACTAGTAAAGAAGGTAAAAGAGACCTAAGGGATTAGTAGCTCCCTTGAGACATGGTCGACCTCCTAGATGAGAATTTTACCCGATATAAGAAAATAATCGAAAGTATGAGTAAGTGAAATGTATGGGTAACTCTTAAAACCTAAGATTAACCGAACTTGTGTATTGTTCCCAGAGTCATTAGAAACATCGAGAGTGATGCTTCTAGACTAAAACTCATAATATTATTATAACTCCGAGAGAGGAGTGTATGGGGAATGAGAGTAGTCCGAGAGTAGTCGGACCTATGTAAAAGAGTTAGGAACTAAGAGAGAGTTCCGTGAGCTAGTTGAACCTTCCCACCATGCAAGACCAGAGTAGGGTCGAAACCGGGGAAGTAAGACTATGCTCGAGAGCCATGAGTTTTGGCCTGAGAATGTGTTAAGAGTAACAAGCATGACGTAGGAGACCTGTAGTGTCTCGAGAATCTATAATAGCTTGAGTATAAATAATCCTAGAGTGTGGGTGAGATAACGAGTATGAATAACCCAAGAGTATGGGTGAGATAATGTGTATAAGTAACCCGAGAGAATGGGTGAGTATAAAATGAGTAGCCCGAGAGAATGGGTGTGTATATGAATAAATAACCCGAGAGAGCGGGTGAGATATTGAACGAGTAAACAAGGCATAGTGAGGTATAACCCTCAAGGCCTAAGAGTAAACTGATACAACTAACAACCTTGTTATGTTAGTTAGGAATTGTGTTCCGTGATTGGACGTAGATTCCATGAGTAATACACATATATATTGTATTGCTATGATGCATGTTGTTCGACTAAAATGAACTCCATGTATATCCGACAAAAGTAGTCAGCGTACCCCGGTTAGCGCTCAGGGTGTGCGAATTTCATATGCAGCGTTAAGCTGAGCCCCTAGGGGCAACGTTTTTATTTTTCAGGTACACCGAAGATGTTACCGTTCGAGAGTAGGACGGGGTCGGTGGTTTGCATGGGTAGTTAGATTTTATTACTTATGTATTAAAAGAGGTGTAAGACCGAATATGTTGTCGGCATCCATATATTATAGACTCGGTATAGTAAAGAAATGATTTGAGTATTGTATTTGTATTGTGTACTCGGTTGTTCCAGTTCATCAGACCGTTGCGGTATGTAAGAAAGGCCTGGTTAGCCATATGGGTGGCTAACGGCGTTGTTTCACCCCTCGTTGTAATTAGAGTTCCGCTGCGTGAGTAAGAGCATTTAGTGATAGTTTAAGAGGAAATGACGAGCTTAACGGTTGGGGTGTTACAACTAACCTTCTTTTGTTCAGGACAATCTACCATGTCGAATATCTTGTCAAATTCCCTAATCCCTACTCTTCTAAGATCACTAGGTCTTCCATTCCGGAGTAAGTACTAGGCTTCATAGCAGCAATCTTCCGAGAAAAGTCCTCTGGTTCCCCTGCTTTGGCCTCATGCTATTCTAAGATCCTCCCCATGCTCACAGTTAGTTCCCTTAACTCATCCAGCTGAACTCTCCCCTCACCATCGTTCTGGTGCACATACATTATCCACATCTCAAAACAATCAATTAATGCAAACAATCATATAATACAGATATAACAAACAAATCATATTTCAGAACTTTGCTAAGTTCTGCCTAAATTCCTAGAGTTGTGCCTGGGTCACATGACTTCCTAACGGTTCAATTGTCCCTCATACTAAACCTGAGGCTCTGATACCAAACTGTAACACCCCGACTTCCCGAACTCCGAATTACTACTCATAAACACTTGGTAAACATAAATATGCTAGTGTCCATAGCCATAACCATTATATGTATATTAAACAGCGGAAGACTACCAAAATAAAAGTCGGAGCGTCACATGCCACACCTGCTATCTAATTATAGGTGCACAAGCTATTACTTCCACTAACATTATACAAAAGTACACCCACACAAGTTCATACGCCACACCACATAACCACCGCTAACACTTAGGAGATCCAAAAGACTACATCCAACATCTTGCTTACACTTTTCATTCCAAAAACATCCCTTTTTCTACTAGTTCCTAAGCTAGCTATTAGTCACCGATACCACAATGTAAGGGATACAAAAATACAAACTCCCATCATACTTTCCTAACTCTCTCCGACAAACTCATAGTAATTCTTCACAACACGAGTAGTGACAACGGTAGACTCATGCTCCGAGACCTATAGTTGTGGATGCTCTGGTACCAGTCATCGAAGGTAATCTTAGTGACCCCAGGCGACAATCTCTCAGAATAAGTAAAATAAGCAGTCACATAGAAAATATCCAGGATTCTATCTTCCTCCCAGATAATCTCACCGAAGAAATCATCCTGCAACCATTAATCCATATATACACACAAAAGGGGTTGCAAAAACTCAGTGAAACTGAGTAACACATATCTCACCCTGTCAAATTCATTTTCTCTTACAAATACTTCTTCCAATAATAACAAGTATTAATAACGATCATCACACACCATATTAATAAGCAACCAGAGTAATTCACACGGAAGAATTTACCTATCCTTGGAATACCTTCTCCACCATATATCACACCAGTTGCATCACAGAGCCCGATGAACTCATAAAGTAAGATCCACAAATCACAATTCTCTGGCCCTATGTCCTTAAGTGTGCACACCCATAAGGCTAACCATAGCACATAGAGTAGATCATAGAGCGACCCCAATACATTGGTAGGAGTCAATTAATCAGTTGCCAATACGGCAAGCCATAGAAAATGACTTAAGTTCAGTTGCCAACATAGCTTTCACAATAGGGCTAACCATAGCCAAGTCTCAACACCATCATTCGTCATCCAACCAGTAAGCTCAACCACACACATAGGAACACACACAGTCACAATATTCCAGTTTAGATCACAATTAGCACATATAATAGCTACACAAGTCTTAAAAGGAGATTTAATCAACCTCTCACATTATTTATGTGTAATAATCATAGCCACACCATTCCAATGCCTAGTAAGGCCAATTCAGACAGTAGGACCCACAGAAATCACACGCACGATTCAAGTTCCACATTTATAAACTTTAAAGTGCATTAAGCATACTACAAGGTTTCCCTCTGATTTCCCCACTACACCACCAGCTAAAACTTCATTCCAAGATCCCTCTTTGCCTACAAGGACCAAAACAACCAACAAAATCAATTTCCAACACACAACTTTTCTCATAATAGCTCCAAACTCACTTTTAATCTTTAAACACTATCTGGTCATTGGAACTAGCTCCCGAACGAGTTTTGCTCCAAATTTTAACCACGTTCCTAAGTCCACATAATAACAACACCCGCAAATTTTCAACTCAAACCAAGGTCGGAAACTCCCTAGGCCAGCTTCTAAAGCTTACAGCACATATTTATACCTCTAGCTTCATCTCCTTGTTTTTCTGAGTACCTACGAGTTCTACCACCACCAATAGTCCCCTATAGTAATATATAGTCAGAATATCACACCCAAGCACTCAAGATCCCACCAGTTTCAGTCTACACATCCTAAAACACATTTTCACTCATTTTAAAGCTCCTAACAGTTATCCTACTTCCAAAACTAGTTTTGGCTTGATTTTCTGAGCGTATCACCGTTTTATCACACTAAAATCACTGGCAAAATTTCATCTGAAAAGGATGTATGGTTCGAAATATACTGGAGAAGAGATTTAGGGAAGAAAACATGGTTTAAGGTAGTTTTTGAGTGAGCACTTGGGTTACCTGCACCCTCCTAGCCATGGAGCCCCCTTAGATGACTCTCCTCTTTCTATTGAACCAACCAAACAAGATATAGATGGTGCCTCCCCTTGCAGATTATTTCCCCTTGCTTTAAAAGTGTAGTTTGCACTTGGTTTCACTAGATTTAGCTTTGTCTTCCTCCTTTGATGTGTGTTGAGTGTACTGTATTTTTTTCCAGATTGGAGGTGGTGAGAATGAAGAGATAAAGAATACAAGTGAAGCTGGTACTTGCTGCCCAAGGCTTGGACAAATTCTACACGTTTTTTTTCTTTACTAACAATTTGTTTAATAGGTAGTAATGATTAGCTAGGCATCCTTATCATCCCTTAGGCCTTAGATTAATAACACTTGGCTCAAATTAATCCTGGCCTTACACCTCCTCTGTCCAGCATTAATTAGAGGGCTTAGGTGTAATGGGCAATTATGGTAGAAAGGACAAAATACATGAATAATGAGAGGGTGTGGTACATATAATTTACGCCCACCATAAGGCCTTGTTGGCTTGAAATTTCTTTGGGTATTAAGGCTAGATAAGTGTGGAAAACAATATAGGTATAGGTAACTAAGTGAAATAAATTTTCTAAAGGTAGTTTTAAAGCTTCCCCGATACTCCGTCGGTCCAGAAACGCTGTCTACTGAAAATATAACTAGTTAAGGTTTCTAATATTTCCTAAGAACTTCTAACCATTATAACTTATTTTTTTTCCTAAGATTTATCCTTAGCTCAAATCTCCCCAGATACCTTTCCCTGACAGCTTAATAAATATCACAATCTATTCAGTCCTCCAGTTAAATTCACTGTACTCCCGGTAATTCTCTCGGACCGCTAGGATTACCATTAGAGTTTACTAAAATTCTAGGGTATTACATATTGTGGCTATTTGTGAGATTTAAAGTGGAAAGGAGTAGAGAAACTCCAGGGGAATGAGAACCCCGATTAGTAATAGATTGGGAAATGAGTATGTTTGAGGAATTTGATGAGTATAAATCGGTATGAAACTGATGTTGAACTTAGTGGGAATTGAGTCCCCTAGGCGACTTGAGTTGATTGGATTTTCTTGTAAACGAATAAAGGATAGAAATTGATTTTGCTCGTGAACAATTGGAGGATAGAAAAATTTAATTGGAGTTATACATTTGAATTTCTTAAGTATAATAATTGATTAGATGGCTAATAAGTAATGGATGAGATGAGTAGTAAGCGAATAAATGAATTCTAGAAACGAATAATGTCTTGATGGGTGATTATGAGTAGAAAGATTAAAAAGATAGAAAATGAAAAAATGTTTGACTACTTGATTGTGTGAATTGAGGTGGGAGGTGGAACTTGATGTGCTAGCGATCAAGGGAAACCGAACACAAATTGGGGTGGATGGATAGCTCATCACCAATGCTGATCACATTGGGGTTGAATAACTCTTGAAGCTCCCTATAAGTGGCCACAAGTAATCGCACTAGTAATAGGTGAAACTAACATAAATTGGATCTTGGAGATGTATTGAGTTTTCAAAATGAATTTCCAAACTGATTTTGACACAAATGGTTTTCTTTAAACTTGAGAATGAAGATCGGTTTTGAAACTGCTTCCGCGGGTGCTAGTTGGACCTTCTCATGGTTAGGCACCGATATCGGGTCGAACCCGGGGAGTAAGGCTAGTTGTGAGCCGGTGGGAGTGATGATTAGTTTTGAAACCACTACAACGGATGAGGGACGGTACTAAGTGACCGGTAGGACGTTCGTAGTGTGTGTTTTGTATTTTTCCAAGGGCCGCCGGATATGAGTAGTCCGGTCAGGGAAGAGTACCCACTTTGGAGCCTGAGGATCTCTAGATGTGCAAATGAATTTAATCAAGAACCAAAGGACCGTAGGGCTAGAAAGCGTAAGTGCCCGAAGTAATGACGGCCGTGAACCAGAAAGCGTAAGTGTTCAAACATGACCGGTACCTGAGGGATCACTCGATATGGGGGAGGACTTAGTGCCTAATTGTCTGTGGATGGACCCCCATAGAGAGATTGGAAAAGGATATTTTTTATTGCTATGCATGCCGTGACATGTTGTTTGGATGTGTGGTATACATCGAGTTAGGCTTTTGAAGTCTGACACGTTATAGGGAGATTATAACCTTTGCATTGAGTACCTTGGTGACAAACAATCTTAGACTCACTAACTTTGTGGGCAAAGTTCTTTAAGGTAGGTAGATTGAAATACCCCAAACTTAATTAGGGTGATTAAATTACTCTAATATAATATTTGAGGGCCTAATAGTGCCTAATGAACATTGGTAAAGAAAATAAATCCAAATGAAAAGAGAAAAACGGCTAAAAAGTGAAAAATACTAAATTGAGCGTTATATGACTGTATGAGGAATACGACCTCGAAAGGGTCTTAGATGTATTTACAAGTCTTAATAAGGCCTAATTAATATACGGGAACAATTCCCGAAGAAAACGGATCCATAAAACGAATTAAAAACGCTAATGAAGCTTTAGCGCATGTTTTTTGACAAAACCCAAAAACGTGACTTTGAGTTGTCAAATGAACCCGTAAAAATTACAGTTCATTAAATAACTATAAATAAACATTAATGGAAGCTTAAGAACCATTAACATTAAAGAAACGAGAAAAATCCGGAAAACGGGCCTGGTTAGTGAATAGTGCTAAAACCGGGTAAATTAACGAGCGTTTCCTGTAAAAGACGAAAAATGCTCCAGTTACATGTTATAGTGGGGGCCAGTTTTTATTCAGTAAAGCAGCCCACTCTATTAGTAATAAGCTAGAAAGAAAGAAAGAAAAGAAAAGAAAGAAAGAAAAAGTAGAAAAACACTTTACCCTCTCTCTCCTCCCTCACTTTCTTTTTCCCTCTTCTCTTTCCTCCCTGCCGGTTCCTTCCTCCTCTGTGCTGCCGATTTTGAGTTCTCCAACCAGCCAACAATGGCTTCCTCCCTTATTTGCCTTGCCCAAGCTTCATTAAAGCTCAAATCACAAAAATAAATACATATTCTTCTTCCTCTCATCAAGCTCTATCCTTCTCTCTTTTCAAAATCCCAAAAGGATGAACTTCATTTCCATGGGTTTTCCCCATTTGAAGAGAAATCTAGAGATTATTGAAGCTTGGAGTCTCCCCATTCTCCTAAGGTAAAAAGATTCATCAAAAAACTCATTTTCCTCCTCCTTTGGTGACCGATTTTTCACCCTTGTAATGCCTTGTTTTTCTCTCTCTTTTGAGAATTAATTCAACCCTCCAATGGTGGTGGAATCATCTTCTTGAATCAAGGGTTGAAACCCCTCTTGAAAACTCCAAAGGTAAACCCTAACTTGTAGTGTTTAAGCTCCTTCATTGAATTAGAATTTTTTAAGGGTTAGAAGTTTAATTATATTCATTTTGTGTCTCTTGAATGTTGGGAATGGAGTTGGCAACTTCATTGCCCATTTGACCGAAATGGAGGAAGGGGAGAGAAGACTTGAAATGGGAACCCATGAGAATTTAAGGTAAGAAACTACCTTAATGACTATATTAATTGCTTTAGAATTTGGGTTAGGGAAAATAAAAGATGAGATAAAATCTGGAGCAAATTGTGTTTGTGGTGACTAAGAGGAATTTGTGAAATGTTGGTATGAATTGAAGGCCTTGGAGCCAAGAGATTGAGATTTTGTTTAAATTATTGGTTTGGTAAATTGTGATTGCTTTGAGTGCTGGTAGGACCCTTGTAAGGGTGTGGCTAGATTAGGAATGAAAATTGGTGAGAATTGATGAAGTTGAGGATGTAAGATTTATAGGGAGATTATGGCAATGTTTTAGTAGGAAATAAGTGTTTTAGGTGACTTTGGCAATGGGGTTGTTCATTTGGGTTGAGTGGAGTTGGTTTATAACCATGGAATGGTAGTGGGGGAATGAGAATAGAGTAGGTATAAATCTGTAGCAAGGGGTGTTGAATTGCATAGGAAAAACATAGAAATTCTAGAAATGAGTTAGTGTGCAAAACTTAGGAAGATGAGAGTTGGACTTGGGTTTTAGAAGTGCATTTGTCTAGGAATGATTTGGAATGGTCATTAAGTGATTTGGTAAGGTTTATAAGAGGTAGAAACTAGCAAGAAGAAGTTAGAATGCACAAGTGTGCAAAATGTAAAGGTGAGAATGGAAAAATTGTTGAAATTGAGCAAGAATTTGAGCAAGGATTAAACCAAAGATTTGGAGAGGTTTAGAGCATGTTTTAAGGTGTTTAATTATGTAGGAAAATTGTGCAAGTATTAAGGAAAGTTTAAGTGTGGATTAAGGGTTGATTTGGGGTTGAAAAATCACCTAAGTAGCAGTTTTTAGTAGGGTCAGGGACCTAGGTTGGGAACCAAGTCCCGGACCGCATCAAAAAAGAGGCCGAGAGTGAAAACAGGTGTTGGTCCGGGACCTTAGTCCAGGACCAAGTCCCGGACCAGGGGTAAAAATCGACCGAGATTTAGTTTCTATATTGGTCCGGGACTTTGGGTCCGGACCAAGTCCCGGACCACCCCCAAAATTCAACCGAGAGTGTTTTTATGTGTCTAAAACATGGGGGATTGATTGGTATTTGTTTTAGATGATGTTTAGGAGTTGTATGATGACCTTTAAAGGTCCTAAGAGTATGAACAAGTGTTGGAAATGAGTGAGAAGTAAGAACATAAATTAACACTTAAGTATATTTAAGGATAACGGGACAAGGGGTAACTACGGGAGTAGTAAGTTACGTACCGTATAAGCTTGATATTAATATCAATGTTTGAAACAATATCAGAGGAACAAGTGTGAACCGAGGAACGTGAGGTGAACCGGTAAAGTTAACCCAAGGTGAAAGGTATGATTTTCTCATGCCCCGTATGCTACCTTGGTTACTCTGATTTGTGTGCTTGTTTGATTGTGTGATCACCTTAACAAGATAAAAGCACGAATCGGATTGTTTGCACCTTGTAGTGCTTGTTTGTATTGCTTTTTGTTTGATTGTGTTTTGAATTTAAAGTTTGTATAATTCATGAAATGTGTGATTGTGGATGAATTGCTTGTGTGTGAATGAGCATTGTAGTGTGACTCATAGTTGAGTCTTGTTTGAGTAGCGACTCGTAGAAAGAGTCAAGTTGCGAATTAATAAAAACGTGGAAACACACTTAAACTATCGAACTAATAAACGATAACGCAAACCTATGAACTCACTAGAACGTGAGAGAATTGTACGAGATTAGTAAACTCCCGATAACGGTCAGAGAACCAAATTGATTTAATCCACAAAAAAATTAATTGTGGAAGTGTATAAGTAACCTCTATTTAGAGGATTGTTGATTGTTCAAACATGAACCTTGAGAAAAGTAAAGAATGGTAAGGGATCACCAAACCCCTTAGAAAGATAGTCGAACCCCAATGAGAGGATCCGACTAGTATAAACAATGTCCCGAACATGAGAGTATTCGATAAGTTGGGTAAAACCTTAAATTCTGAGAATACTAGACAGTGAGAAATTCTCTAAGCTAATAGATGTTATCGAGAGAGATACTTCTAGGCTAATCTATGAGATTATGAAATAACTTCGAGAGAGGAGTTTTGGGAAGTTGAGTAGTCCGGTAAAGAACCGGACATTTGAGTATTTGAGGAGCAAAGTGTATAGCTCCGTTTGTATTTGTAAGCCCGGTGGTGGGTCTTGTGTATGACCCTGTCCGGAGGTCGTGGGCAAAGACTTAAAAGATGCCTTTGAGAATTGAGAAATTGGTTTGAGTATTTGATTTGAGAATTTGATTGAGGTAGTGAATTGAGTATTGAGTATTGAGTATTGAGTTGAAACTTGAGAAGTTGAGTTGGTAACTTGAGTATTGAGCCTTGAGATTAAGGATTGTAAAACTTGTTTGAGATTGAGAGTAATAGAATTTGAGTAAGAGTAACCCAAGAGAATGAGTAGATAATGAATAAGGAACCAAGGCATAGTGAGTTAGAAACCCTCAAAGCCTAAGTATAGGACATATTAAACTAACCTCTTGATGTGTGTGTTAGTGTTTGTGCTCGACGTTGAAGGATGATTGTGCCAATATAAATATATAATGTATTGTTGCCTTGCATGCTGTTTGAAATACTGAACCGCATGTTCTCGATCAAAGTAGTCGGTGTACCCCTGTTAGCACTCGGGGTATGCGAATTTCATCTGCAGCAATTTTGCTAAGCCCCTGAGGGCACCGTTTTTATTTTACAGGAACCTTGGAGCCGAATACCGTTCGAGAGTAGGACGGGGTTGGAAGTTGAATATGGGTAGTCGATTAAGAATATTTGTATGTTGTAAAGGTGACACTATAAGACCGGAATGATACTGGCAAGCTTGTGAATTGTAGGGACACGGTATAGAATTGAATGAGGTTTGTATTTGTATTGTATTTGATTTGGTTAAGGAATGGAATGGTATTTGTAATTGTGGAGTACTCGGTATATTCGATATCAGACCGATATTGTAATTTGATTGTTGTATTTGAGTTTGGTTTGGCCTTGTTAGTCACGTGGGCGACTAACGGCATTGTATCACCCCCGGTTGTATTAGAATTCCGTTGCTTATGTATTGGTAATAGAGACGGGTTAGGAGATAATTGTGTGATTACCGGTAGGGGTGTTACAGTAATTATAAGACCCAATTTGGGTACTTAGGGGGCGTTTGTTTGGGGTAATCAGGAAAGGGAATCGTTCTTGCTGTTTGTTTTGCCAGTTTTTTCTATTTTCAGGGAAGAGAAAGGGAATGAGATTACTCCAAAATCCTCTATCTTGATTCCCTACTCCTACAAGGGAGATTCCCTTTCATCAGTATATGTTGATCGGTGACATATGGCCATTGACCGATAACTAATGACCATTGACCGATGACCGGTGAATGTTGACCAGTAATTAATGACCGCTAAACGGAAGCCAATGACCATTGATCGATGGCCGTTGAACGGTTATATATTTTATTTCTCCTACTCAAAGAAACAATCTGGTAAATCAAAGAGAATTATTTTCCATTCCTGTCCATTCCCTTACTAGAGTTCATTCCGTTTCCGCGCTCGAAACAAACACTCCCTTAGTGTTTGCTCAGTTTATAGCTTATGTTTGCGTTTATTTGCTTGAATATTTCCCCACAGAAAAATTTTGAGCACAGGTCCCAGAGAAATTTGACTACTCCCGTCAACTTTCTTTTGGATTTGAAATATATAAGTATTAAATTCACCTTTTACCTATTCTTTTTGGATATTTGAACTCGAACTCTAGCTGAGAGAATGTAAGATGCTAACAGCCAACTTATTTGATTAAAGGAGCGTTCGGTACGAGGATTAATGTGAAAAAAAAACAAATTATGGTCCTTAATCATTAATGTCGGATTGGATAGTTGTGCGATTCGTTGATTTTTTCTCACACAATTCGTGCAGCAACGACCTTAATCATAGAGGTCATATTTGCTGCGTTTGGGTATTAAGCTCGTTTCTGGGTTTTCCCCACACATAATATATTACCAGTTTGTCCCTTCTTTTTTCATTTTGTACCAGCCTCGTAACGTCAAGCATTCAAGCAAGTATTCAGGACCTCCCAATTTTTCTCCCACCCGTACATCCATTCGATTGATATTCCCAAAATTAGCAGCAGCGCAGTAGATGTAGATGACTCGATTGACTAAAATCTCAATCGATCTAAATTGGGGGATGAAGAAGATAACAATACGGGTTGGAAGATAGACAATCACAGAGCAGCAGAAGATAGCTGCCATGGAAGCTCATCATGCGGTGAGTGCGTTGGTATTTCTGCAGATTTATGGAGTTCTTCATTAAGGGGTATTTATGGTAATTGCCAATTTCAACCTGTCAAAAGCGAAGGGCCCAATACCCCATACCGAATTAAGCTGAGCTTAATCACTTGACATTAATGTGGGTTTAATCTAGCTCAAATTTTACAACCAACTACCCAACGGGACCTAAATAACCTACTAACTACCCTGGTAAGTAATTACTTCTGTTGAAAAAGTTAATACACTCAACTGGAATGTTTCTCCCTTACATCGAAACTTACCGACGGTTCTCTGATGTGTCTCTGATGTGATTCAGGCCACTCAACACTTTTCAACCCAATCAAACGTGAAAGAGGAAAAAGAAGAAGATCAAACAAACTGAACTGACATTGCGACAAGAAGTAAAGTGAATAAAGTAAAAAACTGGAGATGCTTTTGCACTATTCATAGAGACGACAATGCACTAACCAGAGAAAAGGAGACGGAACTTTATGCCGTCGGTCTAATAGTAGTACACTTTATTCATTCAGATATATCATCCATTCTTCTTTCTAAAAATTACTACAAACAAAGAAGAGCTCCTGCAGAATCCTGACCAAACAAACTGACACTAATAACCACAGAAAACAAACACAGTTTCAATAATGGACAGAAAACACACATGATCAGCAGCAGACTTTTTTTTTTAATGTTACAAAGGTGGACCTTTCCAGTACTTCAGCTAGCTAATACACAAGACTTTCAAGACAATAAAAATATCATCATTAACAGCTAATTACGGCAAAATGAAACAACATATGGAATTGCACAGCTTCCCTTCCATTGTTGCCTTTCTTTTTCCTACAGCAACCCTAGAAGTTTGTTTCCATCTCACTCCTCGTTCTTGCTCTTGTCCTTTGCTGGAAAAGTTACAACATCAAACATAATTAGTTTCAGTTACATAACTCATGCAGCAAGTAACCATAGCATGATTAATACTATATGTAGAATTTTTTCTGGGTAGCTAGATAGATGAATGACACCAAACCTAGTCCAACGGCTTCTGAGCTCTTGGTAATCCTCAGCCTTCTGCAGGAGCTAGTGAACATGCTGAGGTGAAAACAACACACATACTGAACAGTTAGAAATTAACCTAGACAAATTAACCATACCCACCAGCAGAGAGAATTCTTTTGCACAAAGAACATACGATTAAGATCTCAAAGAAACTTACTTCCATGGGACATCACCAACAAGCATCCAATCTCCATCTTTATCTTCATAAGTGAGAACATAATCAGACCCACGAAGAAGGTCTATCAGCCTACTCTCGCTTAGTCCTCCATCTCTTCCAGCTACACCATGATATCCATATTGACCTTATTTTAATCACAAAGGTGGCATCAGCAGTTAAACTGAAATCATCAAACTATAGCAATGACTGATTAAGAGATTAAACAAGCAGCGTTTTCAAATTGGAACAGGAAAGTTTATCGTTCATACCGAGCGTAAAGCAACTAAACATCTTCTCCAGAGCGGTTGAGATCTCAGAGTAACTGCTGTAGATCTTAAGATTGACTTTCCTAAGGTACGGAGCTCCGTCCATGCTGACTTTGACGTATAGGCATCCTCCAGCTGCTTCCTGCTTGGGTTCGACTTTCTTCTCCGCGTTGTTGGTTTTATTCGGAGGGTTTGCTGTTGCCATGGTGTTCTTCCTGAATGATCTGATTGGCGGCCATCCCACTACTTGTGCCCTGTTTATTTCACCCCCAACAGAAACCCATAATTTGATAAGTATGTATGATTGATAACCCAGAAGTCAGAACGACAAAACGTTTTAAAAAGTGTGTAATAATGCTTGGAAGCTTGCCCAGAGTTCTGAGCCCTGTTCTCAGTCCGAAGAGCTTCTGTAGATTTAACCAGCGCCCGACTTCCAGACCCCGGCCCGTTTGGAGCAGTCTGAGAAGTACTGTTGCTGTGATCGCGTCCGAGACCGTCAGCTAAACCCCAATTTCCGGACCTCCTCAAGTCAATAGCGTCTGAGAAGCCCCTTTTGGCCCCCGACGCGAAATTTTTGGGAAAATTCCCAAGTGTGTAACTAACCTCCACATCATGCGCCAGAAAATCCCGTTCAGGGGGAGGAGGTTTGGAGCCCGGCAAGCCCAACCTGAGCTCAGTGGCTCCAAGGTTCAGATCCAAATCCTGGCTTCTTGAACTGTCACCGATTGGAGGATGGGTCTTCTTTGGGTGATCAACAGGGAGCTCCGGTAAGCTAGCCATGTAATCATGCTCTGATGGCCTAGACATTTTAAGATAACGGAGCAGCCAATTTTAACTTTTTACTTTCACAGAGAGATTTTAAGAAAGAGATTGATGGAAGAGGAGAATGAATTGGGTAAGAAAAAGTGTGCGAGAAGAGGAAGAAGAGCAGAAGAGGGAAGCTTCTGTGAGGTATTTAATTTCTCACCATTTTGGGGTTGCGGTGAGTGGAGTGAGTGAGTGACTGAGTGAGACGAATCTGTGATGGTGGCCTGGTGGGAGATACAGGGAGAGAATTTGGGAATGGGGAATGTATTTTTTTTATCTTCTTTTGTATCGAAAATAGTAGGAATGATCGTTTTCATCTTTGCTTTCTTTTTTTTTTTTATGAACATTGAGACCATATATTAAAAAACATATAGCAAGCACAAGGGAACCCTCGTGTCATGCTAGATCCGAATCAAGCTTACAAGCCATGCTAATATTAGGGGGAACATGCTCCCCCAACCACACCTGATTAGTTTCAAAAAGAGGATTACCCAAATTACATATAATCTTGGTCAGATAATTATCATATAGAGGAGACTCTCTTCTAATAATACTAGTGAAACAGGAGAGTACTGGAGGATGGGTCTTCTTTTGGGAAACGGTTTCATAACAAGTTTAGTACTGGCGGATGTTCTTAATATTTTTTTTAGCACTAGGCATAAGTATTAACGAGTAAAAAGTTATATCATTTTCGCATATTATTTGTATTGGAAATAAAATAATTTGAAAAGTAGAGTTGTAAAATAAAAGATAAGGGTGAAACTAGAAGTATATGGTAAAAAAAACTAGAACATCTCATATTTTAGAAATAGTGGAAACACCCAAAAAATCATATATTAACATGAGGGAGTATTAACCTTATTCATCTATTTCTTCCTTTTGTGGAAGGTGTCGGGACTCTTCTTCCCCTTTTTGCCGCCCACCTTGCTGCTGATTGGAATGAAAACAATTATTGTTGTGATCTTCAAGGATTAGGGATGATTTTTCCGTGTCGGAAATCTTTCATTTTCCCCTAAGTGATGCCATCCCCCCCCATGTAACATTTCAATGGTCACTTCGCCTCTCCGACTTCAACCGCATGTGCAATTTTCTTTCTCGATCTCTATCTAATATAATGAATATCTCAGTCCCGCATCTCGGACGTGGTGCTGCTTTCTCCTTCCTCTCAATTCTTCAACTTCTCATTTCTTTTCACTGCTTGTCTCATTGGTTATCAAAATGAAGGTCATGTGGATCCATGGTTCCCTTCTTTCATTACATCATTCCCTAAGAGACTGCTTTTTCATCGCAACCCTGAAATACCCCAAACCTTGATATGTTGTTTAAGTATTAGACTATGGTATATAAAGGCTAAAAAGTGCCTTAGAAATACTATTAAGTAAATTAAACCATAGTAAACACAATAAAGTGCTACTAAGGCAGTTTGAGCAAAAACATGCTCTAAGCTTGGAATGAACATGGTTAGGACCCAAAGAGCCTACCAAGACTTAATAATATTCAATTATGATTTAATAAGACCAATTAAGTCCTAAGAAACATTGGTAGACAATTTAAACCAAACAAAACACAAGAAAACACCATAAAGTCAATTTAAGCAAATACTTGCCCTAGACTTGGTGTAACCTTGTATAAGACCTAAAGGTCATTCCTAGACCTTATTAACATGCTAATGAGCATTTTAAATCAATTACTAAAGAAAACCAAGCTCGAAAACAAGTTAAAACACAAAATGTGCTTTAAGGAGCCTTTAAGCACATTTTTTAAAAATTGTCTTGGAAATGAGTTTTGAGTGGCTAGATGTCCATCATTACTCTTTAATCAACATGTGTACTAATTATTATCACATTAGGAAGTCTAAATCAATGGGAAATCAAAATTTTCACAATTGTGCACTAATTAGTGAATAGTGCTCAAATAGTGCTAGTTTGACTTAAGTAACTTAGCTTAATTAAATGGTCAACAAAGCCATAATATCTCTAATATGTAAGTGGGGCACGGTTTTATGTGGTGTTATTTCATCACACTTGGCCAGTAAATAAGAAAGGAAGAAAGAAAAGTAAAAAATTACTATTTACCTTTATAAGTCAAAATATCTTCTAAGAGTACTCTCTCACCTCATTCTTTCTTTCCACTCATTCCCAACCATCTTCATCTTCTTCCTCCCAAGAAAAAAACGTTTTGCTACAGCAAGTATACTTCTCCACCTTGTTTTGCTGGCCAAATCCACTTCATGCTCCAAATCAAAATCTAAGACCATTTGTGGTTAGTTGAGCAAGCTCTTCATTCCTATATTTCAAATCTCAAGAACTCATTTGGTGCCATGAAGAATCTCCATTGAAGAGCTTGAGCTCATCTTTTCATGCCTTGTCATTTCCTTTGCTTCAAGGTAAGGAAAATCAAAGAAAACCAAAGTTCCTCTCATTTTGGTTCATGTCCGAAAATTAACCTCTTAATGGTGCCTTGTTCTTGCTCTGTTCTTAGCTTAATTCAATCTTCAAAGGACTAGAGGAGTCCTACCCTGCTTCTTAATCAAGCTCTCTTTCAAATTCCAAGGTAACATCAATTTTAGTGTTTTAAAAAACTTATGTAATCTAGGGTTTATTAATTAGTTTAAGTATTAAACTTAATGCTTATTATCCTTATGTGTATTGGTTAGAAGATTGACAAGTGAAAAAGCTCCTTGCGATTTTCAATCAAGAAAGAACAATAGAAAACAAGTGAGAAAGCTTGGAAAACAAAGAGGTAAATTGTAACACCCCTCTCCACAATCACGATATAATCCCTCACGTAGCAATAAATAAAAACGTCTCGCAGCGGAAAATAACTAACAGTTACAAAACTCACTCGGGTGTCACCGGCCATTACTCGCCCATGCAAGCAACGTAGCCAAACTACATCCAACTTCCAAAATAAACAAACTGCTAACCGTAGTGATAACGAGAAACTCCTATACATCATACTAAGTCATAACCATAAACATCGACAAGTGAGCGTCTACCCAATCCTGAAAAATACATAACCTTACCATAAGACCATACACCATCTTCATTACTATACAACGTCTCCAATTACCCTGTTCCTGCTCTTCAGCTCCGACAATGATCAACAACCTGAAATGGTGTAGTATCAGCGATAGACGCTGAGTATGCCGGGCCTGGACCCTAATGGTCACTTGTCATTTTAACCATCTTTTTATTAGATTGGTTTCATGCTCTTCCATTTTACAGTTATAACAATATGTAGCATAAATGTATAATGTACATAACCATCCAAATATTCATAGACACTAATCATCCATCCAAACCAAACAATCATTTAGATATCACAAACCACAAATATATCGAACGTATCGAACAACAACAATATATTGTACAATGTACAATCGCCGTAGCGTACAGTTTTCATATTTGATTTACCTTAGCCTTGTAGGCTCCATCCAACCATCAACACACAATAAAATAACCACAAGTATAACCAATGAACAACAAAGCGAAACAACGAGAATAATAAACAAGTATTAAGTCTCGTCCATGGTATTGTTCGCCACTGTATAAGTCTCAAATGTTTTAGTTGTTCAGTTATACCTAGTGACAATGTCTCGTTAAAACGACACGTCTCTAGTTACCCATATATTATGGCGGGTCACCCACGGCAGTAGCCACTCCAACGGTAGAGTCTCCGACCAACGAGCCATTCTAGCTCACGGGAAATTTTCTTGATACTTACGGACCCGTACGCGGACATCCTGGTATCGTTTTTGTGATCACAGCGCGCACCAAGAGCCACATCCTCTTGGCTTTACTTCCATTCCATTAATTAATTAATTATACCATCGCATCGCATTACCAAATTTTCTAACACAGCAGACTAAGGTCATTAGTCCAATCCGGAGTTTGTAAACTCGGGATCCAGTGTTAGATACGAGAGCGGCGTATAGAAAAGGCCAATGCTCCGTACAAAAGTCTCAGATAATATGTATGTGTTATTATCATAGTGCTACAACGTTTTACTTACGTTCCTTATATTTCATATAAGATAGCACCATAGCCGCTAGTTCGTTTTATATATATATAGGTTCATATATACGAACCAATACTGTTAACTCAACAACAGTAAATAATAAGCAGCTATAAATATACAATTCATGCATATTAATTAACACATTCAGGCAAACAATCTTATCACAGATCACACAGAAGCCTGAACTGAGGAAGCCCTCAGAGACAACCAGAGACACATAACAACATACAAGTTATATCAACCAAATCCGAGCCCAAGGAGCAACCTTAGGTCAACTCGGCAAACCCCTTTACATACCGTTCACCCTGACTGTATTACGGTGGAGTATGAATCAGCAAGATCCTATGCTCCGTGCAGTCCGCTAGCTCGTCAAGCGTCCTTGTCAGAAATATACTCTAAACGGTAATAAAACTATAAGTCAGTCTCCATGACTAACTACATCCGGTATTTCCGAATAATAAGTAACCCCGACAGTTCACCCCTGTTTTCTACAGTTGTTTGTTGCAGGTTTCTCTAAAACAGTCGGCTTTGTTACTTAAAACGCGTACGTCAAAACATTCAACTGTTAAGTTTAATTCCTTATATTTCTTTTAGTCTTATCCACATCTAGTTTAGGTAAGTAACCCATAGTTGCATGTATGCATGCATTCTTGTATTATATTGCATTCTAAAGTTCATAACTTATAGATCGTAACTATATCTTTTTTTTTAATAACCACCACCATTAAATCATATGGTTTTCAACCAAAATATATTATCCTCCTTATATACATTTTTCTTGTGTATGTATATATTTTTACCACGTAGGTAATTCTCATGAGTTTAATAAACTCTTGTATTTTATGTTACATTTTATCCTCTTTTATTGGATGATTATTCCCATTAGTTGTATTATATTATACAACTTATATTAAGATTATTATCCTAATATCATGTAACATCTTATGTTGTATAATTACAACTCCTAAGGTTTATTCCATAAACACCTTAGTTTATAAATCTCATTTATTTATAGTTTATCACATTATTTTATGTGAGTATCCTTCCTTATTTTAATTCCATCTAAACCATATCATTGTCATAGCATTTATAACATTATAGACCTTAGTCTAAAATTCATCTTTCAACTCTTATTAACTCGGTATAGTCCTTAACTTAATTTAAATTCCGTTTTTGACCACATAACATTATGTAATGTTATACCATATTCTAATATCATTTGATATGATATTTTTATTTCCCTTAACTTATAACCTATAGTTTTTATACAAAACTATTTATTATTGCCTCTTAGGCACCATAAGAAAATCTTATTCTTTTCCATAAACCATAGTTTCCTTAATTTACAAAATCACCCCTTAAATCATACCATGTTATATATTCCATTCAATATAACATTTCTAACTTATAAAAGAGTATAACCTATGGTTATTTTTTTGTAAATTCCGAACAGCCCTTGTGCTATTCTATAATTGCCATTTGGCCCTATTTACAACATATAGTTCTTCCATATCATTAAAACCATATATTATACACATATCTTAATAAATTCTCTTAATAATTCTAAACATCACCAAATTCCACCAAAGGGTTATAAATATCCTTATTAACCCATATTCTCTTTGTATTTACCATTCCACCATCTATATTTCTCCAAAGTGTCATAATGACATAATAACTATATATTATACATATATAGTTCATTTTAATTCCAAAACCCACCCAATAAATCCCTAAAAATTCCTAATAGCCCATGGGTGTTTAAAATACCATTGTACACCCTTAATTTTTGATAATAACATATTTACCACATATGTCATAAAAATATTACCATAAAATACTTATCTTATTATAAGACCTTAAATAAGTTATCTAACTTATCTAATTTGGTCAAAACCTAGCATATGGTCAAGGTTGACCACCTTAATATTTCCTTGACCACCAATTCCTTATAATTACGGTTTTCACCCAAACTTTCTAGAAATCACCATTTAACCCCAAAACTTTATAAAATCTTATAAACTTTATTTTAACTCCTTTTTACCTCTAATTTTCGGCCTTATTATTCTAAAGCCCTCAATTTAATTTAATTACACCTAAGACCCCATTTCATTTCGGTAATAATTATATATCACCTAAACTTAAATAAAAGCTTGTAAATGCATAAATAAAATGGCCTAAAATACATGGCCTTATTACAAACATTTGCTCACAAAATAAATTACACATAAATGTCCCAAAATACATATAAATTTCGGCCTCACCACACACTTTCCATTTAATTACCAAACTTCCACATAATGTCTTAAATTTGACAATTATGCTTGTTTAATTAGTTATAAAATTTATTAAACCATTCCTTAAACATTTTAAGGTCAAACAAGACCTTGTTTTGCTCCTTCACTCACGGCAATTAATATACACACACTTAAACTTGTGTTAATGTATCAAGTTAAGGTTTTAAGTGATTTATACCTTGATTTAGCTTAGGTAAAGCCTTGTTTGAGTTCGCCACCTTAAGGAGAAATTCTCCACAGATTGTTTACATGTTTTCAACAGAAACCAAGGCCTAGTTAGTCTCCAAGAAAGATCTAACCATAAGAAGTAATTTAATGTAAGATTTAAGGCAAAAATCACCTTAAGAATGCAAGGAGAGTTCAAGATGGTTTCGACCTGAATCAAACACACACCACAAGGTGTTAGATCTACCATATTGACATAGGAAATAGCTATATCTCGAAATGCTACCTTGTTATTAGGTTTTACCTTGGAAAAATGCCTTAAAAGAGGGTATTTCCTTTGGATCTCGGCCACCCTTGCTCCAAATGGCTTACCAACAGTTTCCACATGAAAAGGAGAAGAAGAGGAGGCTATGAGCAAAGTTTCACAGCCGAACTTGAAGGGAATCAAAAGTTATGAGCTTAAAGCACATTTTTACCTTAAATGGTCAAGACTTGAACTTTCCTCCTTAGATCTGGTTATGTACGAAACCAACACTTCCTCTAACCTCCATATCACTCTACATAGATGTATAGAAAAGGTTGGAGTGTAGATCAACCGAAAAAGGAAAGAAAGATGAAGAAAATGGGCATTTTTATGCCTTAAGAGCTTACCTAGAGCTTGAAACCTCATCAATGGTGCTTGGGAACCTTACCTACGGTGGAGGGGAGCCAAAGAGAGCTCAAGGTGTGAGCCATCTCGGCTGAAGAGGAAGGAATGAAGGAAATGACCTAAAATAAGCTTAAAGCACCTTTTTTGCATTTTTTAAGATTTTCTTGCTTTGATGACTCATCAAGTCTGATTGGGGTTGGATAATTGAAGCTCAATCAGTGGAGACAAGAGGAGGGGGCAGCCGTTGAAGATAAGAGAAAGGTAGGGCTTGATTGATTCAAATTTTGGTTGAAAATGGAGTAAATATGTTACTTTAATTCATTTAATGAATGTGTGACTCATCTCTTGTCTTGTACCAGCTTGGAGCCACGAAATTCAAAGAGGAAGAGGAGCAAATGGAGGCTCCAAATCAGCTGGCTCACATGGGAAAGGTAAGTGGAGCCCACCTTTTTTGTTTTATAAGGTAAAGTTGTCTTTTTTGTTATTTTATGTAAAAGTAAGAGCATTTATTTAATTGTCACATGTCTCTTGTCTCTTGGTCTGTTAAGAGACTTAATTATCTGATTCCTTGTAGTCCATTTCGTGGTCAATGGTCAACATTGGTCAACTTAGTCAATGTTGACCCAAACGGGCCCCACTTTAGGGTTTTATTAATATTTTAATATTAAATTTGTAAAAATTCGTAAATTTCTGGAATTAAGTTCCTAATATCATATAATATGATATTTTATTATATTTAAAGGTATTTATAACCTTTTAGCCCATTTAAAACCAATTTAAAAGGCGATTACACAAAAACGTGCTTTAAGGAGTTTTAGTGCACATTTTGTGTCGCAAGGTGTTTCTGGGCTCTGTTTTCTTTGACAACGGTTTTTTTGTGTTCCTTACATGATATTTGATCATGGTATTCAATTTTATATCATTTAGAGGTCATTTGATTTTTAAGGTTTTCCTATAGCACCTTTTTGCCCTTTTTGACCTTGAAGCATGTAAATGCTTTTTCTTTGTGTTGGAGTGTTGTCCAACGGTTATAATATGTTTAATATTATGTCAATATACTTAGGACAAATTTTTAGGTCCTAAGAAGTTCATTTGGGTATTTATTTACCCTTAACAGTCAAAGGGTGCAACATCTTGTTTTGTGTTGACCACTGTTGTTCTCAGTTGACTTTTAAGGCATGTTTAGGCCTTAATTAATGTGATTAAATATTTAATCCATGTTTTATTAATTTGGGGTATTTCAATCTACCCCCCTTAAAAAGACTTCGTCCCGAAGTCTCTTAATCAAATAGGTAAGTATATATAAATGTATAACTACCCATTGTTCCCATAATGTATATCTATGTGATATATCATTTACACACATCGTATTGCGCTTATACAGCACATAGCCATCACATTGTGGCGTTAGTTCAATCATATATGGATATAGGTGATCCATCAGCACCATCATTTCCTATCAGTTCTACCAACCCTGACAACCTCCCTGAGGTGTCCATAACATTCCATTGTTCCACATTCCATATCTAATGATTCATTTCGTATCTAGGCGATACCATATGTAATCATTCTATAAAGCAATATGAATACATATCACAAATAGCATAAGAAAAGTGTTACACACCTGGTGTAAACACAACATTCATACAGGTATCTCGTAAGATACGTACATACAAGTGTACATCACACACAAACAAACCAAACAACGTACGCCCCGCGCACCAACCATAACCAACAAGACCAATTCATTGTATGCCATGCATACGAAATAATTCACATACTAATCAAACAAACCTCGTATGCCCCGCACACCACCAATTCTTTGTATGCAATGCATACTAAAACAACAAAATTTAGTGCACACATGTGCACAACCAAGAGGTTCTACCCCCCTTAAAAAGGGTTACGCCCCCGTACCCCACAAGTATACAACAGCCGCTCAACAAGGAGCGCTGGATACTTGGCTCTCAAAGAGTTCTCCAACTCGTGGATTATCCTCATATCAGAGAGACGGGTATGACTCTAGCCCTTCAGGGTTCCACAATATATAAAAGGTGAGGCACTGATCTTTTTGTGCTCTCTCCCAAGTTCATTCTTATGGGCCCACTCGCTCCGTATGAGGTGTAGACCCATGAACAAAGGCCCAATTTGCCTCTTTTTTTTTGCTGTGAATCCACTGGTTTGGATCACTGGCATAAATGCGTGTGTCTTCTCTCACTGACATTCAGTTGAGATGTAATATAGACATTGGCTACTGTTAGTACTTAGTGCTCTTTGCACTTGTCTTTGTAATACTAAGACGTACCAGCCTATATGTCCACAAAGATGATGTTTGTCATCCATGTCTCTCGGTATTTTTGTTCCGGAGTGACACACTGTTGTAGTTCTCTCTTTTTTTCCCTTTTTTTTACGCACTCGTGTTGATATCCACTTTATCTTTCTGCATTCCCATTAGATTAATAACTGCGCGAGTGCAATACCAAAACACTCAGTCATACAGAGTGCAGAGGCGTAAACGCTCAACAGTTAATATCCAATGAGGCAAATAGAAAAGATGTGCGAATTATCCTGTGAGTGGTACATTCCGAATCCACTGTTCCTTGAGCAAGGTTTCTGCTATCATATAGCTTTATCTTTTCTCTTTGTGTAATCACGCGTTTATGTCCATCTCATCTGGTAGGTTCCCTCTGGATTGTAAGAATTACTCGATCCTTATGAGGATTCTACATATTTTCGTCCATAATAGGTTTTCTTGTTGCTTTTTTTTTTGGTTCTTGTCCTTGAATTGTTTCCCTGTCTTCACTGTATACTGTCTACTGTTCTCTGTTGAAGGTTCCTTTCTTTTTTCTTTCTTTAGCCCGTTGGTTTAACTGCGGCTCTTCTCGTCCATCTTCGAGGTAATCCGTCTTACTGTCCGTAGAATGGAGTTGACTACTTCTCGTGTTCCTAACACTACTTGTCTACTTGCATGGGGTACCGTACTGATACATTACTACTTACCCGACTAACTCATGAATAAGTCTGTCAGGCCCACATGCTCCTAACGGAGTGCGGTCGTCCCATGACTCGTTTAGTAAACTGGTAATGTCTGTCACACGGTTATAGTGAAGTATTCTGTTGTCAATCTCCCTTTTGATGGATATCCCTTTTTTTTTGTTCTTCTACTACTTTTTTTTTTCTTCTTCTTCTTTCTTCATTTTTTTTTGCTTGTTCTTTTTTTTTGTCTTCTTTTTGCTTCTGCTTTCTTTTTTTTGTCTAATAGTTCGTGTTATCGGTTATCCCGTAATAAGTGTTATTGCCTTTGTGGCATCCGTGGTAATTCGTATCATAGACTGGTATTACTCAACTCGGTGTAAATAAAATCCGTGCTATATTAGCAAACTCGTTTCTCCTTTTTTTTTTCACTGAGTACAATACATATTCCTTTTCTCCCCTTTTTTTTTCCGGTCATATCTCATCCATAGTTCATATATGTCCCCTCATCCATGTAATTGGATGCATTGCAGATTGCACAATAGCTTGAGCAACTTGGCTCTTCACTTTCCAACCATCCTCACTGACGGTGGTGCATCTACAAAGGGTATGCTTGTCCATGAGGACTAAACCTTTATCACTGGTAGTGATTAGCATTTAATGCCGGTATACACCGTTGGTATTTGGCTAATAAGCCCTGTCTGAAACTTCCTCGTACGTTTAAACTGGTTTTTTTTTTACAGTCATAGTGGCTGTATAATGTGTCCAGTTGCAGTGGTCGGACTAACGGTCCTTCCAAGGTTGCATAGGTTTCTAATCTCAAGGTTTGAATGAAAAAGTTTGGAAAACAGTTTTTTTTTTATAAAAGGTTAAAAGTAGTAGTTGTTGCAGTTGCATTTGCAGTAGTTGTTACTGTTGCTGTCGCTGCACTTGCTGTAGCAAGTGCGCAAGGCAGATGGAAATTTCAGTGGTTTACTGTCATAGCGCTTGCAATAGCAAGTGCGCCATGCAGGTGGAAATTCTGGTTCAGTAATTCCCGGTCTCATTGACTCTGTGTCATTTAGTATGGCTACATGATAATGTAAGTTTTAACATCCTGTTCATATATATTATCCTTCAAGGTTCAAAGCTTATTGGTACTGAGTACACACAACTAATCCCAAAGTCTTACACGAAAGGCGAGTGGTCACTGACACACCCCCACCTACTTATAACATAGCTCCTTCTAACATTCAAAGTAAGCACACAACATAGTAAGTAAAAGTCTTCCACCAGCGGTCTCATGGAGTTGGGGTACTCATGCCCTATCTACTCCCTTGCCCTTCAGGGCTCCAGCATCAGTAGATGTCTGGCCATCCTGACCGCCTCGTGGTACTCCAGATCCTCCAGCTGAGGTCTTTTGAGTATTCTTTGGTGGCCTGTAATTACGGCCTATGGGTTCATCCAACATTCAAATTCCCTATGGCTCTTTGTGGCAGCACCGACATTCGACTTGCGGCATTCGCAGTCGACCCTGGATGGTCCTTCCACAACGCTTACAAAAAAAATGGCGTTGGGGCTGTCCGGTGCCTGATGGTAGTATTAAGTTTAGGTTAAAATCTGGCGGTATAAAGATTAAGATTACATTTGAATTTAAGAGGTAGGTGTTCTCACCTTAGAGGTGTAGATCTCAGAGGCTTAGCATCAATAGCTGGGCCGGTCAACCGAAGGACGGGCTCCTTTCCCTTTGTTCCCTGGTGACCCTGCTGCCCTTTTCTTTTTAAAGAATTTCCTGTTCAAGGTTTCGGTTCAGCATTATAAGGTATTAATATGGTAGATAGTTTAGAATGGGATAAGTCCTTACTTTCCTTTTTCTGGCCATCGCCTGGAGATGCTCCTCCACCCTCAGATTCCTTCAGGGTTCTTTCTTTTCTTTGCCCCTAGAGTCTCTCCCGAGTCTAGAGCATTAGCACAGTCCTCGAGGCAGCCTCATAACACTCCTGGAATCTCTTGGTAAGTTTCACAAAGTTAATTGGTAATGTAGTAAGTAAAGAATCTTATGGCTTTCATGTTGGTACTTGGATGGTAGTGTAGAGGGTAGCACACATCGCCATCTGAATGCGAAATATAGTCCTCCCCGGAACTTCTCGACCTTCACGGTCTCTGAGTAATCCACACCGGGAATGAAGTCCAGCTGACCAATGAATCGAGCGTAATACTCATCACGGTCAGACCTCCTTGGGTCAGTGTCTCGGACTCCTGGCGCTTCTTCTGTTGAGATGTGCTGGGTAGTACTTTCCCTCTCAGCAACTCGACAAAGGCAGCCCACGAAAAGTCGGGCGTAGCCAGGTGATGGTCCTTGACCAACCTCCACCAAGTGCTGGCTGCATCCTTCAGATGGAAAGCAGCAATGGCGACCTTCTTGTCGTCTGGTACTTGTAAAGCTTCAAATGCTTTCTCATGTTCAACAATGTAACGCTCTAACGCTACGGGGTCTGGTTCCCCAGGATATGTAGGTGGTCGGGTCTCGCTAACTGACTTCAGCCAGTTCGTTTCCTGGGCTGTGGCGGGTGGGCTGGTGCTCTTCCTATCTGAGTACCCAGCTGTGCAAGAACGGCTGCAACCGTCTCAGCAACTCCTGGAATGCCGGGGTCACCGCCTCTACCTCTTCCAGTACCACGCCCCTAGTTCCACCAGACATCTGTAGTACAGTATGTCACATAATTACTGTGCAAAATTACCGTACACAACCAATAGATATTAAGTTGCTTAAGGCTATCCTGTCACGCAATTTGCGTTATAGAACAATATCTTTCTAAGACGAATTGTCTCGTAACTCCAAATATTTCCCATTATTCCCAAGTCCTAAGCTCACTGTCTTAACCTACTTCTCGTCATCAGAGCGGTACTCCGCTCTGATACCACTTTGTAACACCCCTCTCCACAATCACGATATAATCCCTCACGTAGCAATAAATAAAACGTCTCGCAGCGAAAAATAACTAACAATTACAAAACTCACTCGGGTGTCACCGGCCATTACTCGCCCATGCAAGCAACGTAGCCAAACTACATCCAACTTCCAAAATAAACAAACTGCTAACCGCAGTGATAACGAGAAACTCCTATACATCATACTAAGTCATAACCATAAACATCGACAAGTGAGCGTCTACCCAATCCTGAAAAATACATAACCTTACCATAAGACCATACACCATCTTCATTACTATACAACGTCCAATTACCCTGTTCCTGCTCTTCAGCTCCGACAATGATCAACAACCTGAAATGGTGTAGTATCAGCGATAGACGCTGAGTATGCCGGGCCTGGACCCTAATGGTCACTTGTCATTTTAACCATCTTTTATTAGATGGTTTCATGCTCTTCCATTTTACAGTTATAACAATACTGTAGCATAAATGTATAATGTACAAACCATCCAAATATTCATAGACACTAATCATCCATCCAAACCAAACAATCATTTAGATATCACAAACCACAAATATATATCGAACGTATCGAACAACCAATATATTGTACAATGTACAATCGCCGTAGCGTACAGTTTTCATATTTGATTTACCTTAGCCTTGTAGGCTCCATCCAACCATCAACACACAATAAAATAACCACAAGTATAACCAATGAACAACAAAGCGAAACAACGAGAATAATAAACAAGTATTAAGTCTCGTCCATGGTATTGTTCGCCACTGTATAAGTCTCAATGTTTTAGTTGTTCAGTATACCTAGTGACAATGTCTCGTTAAAACGACACGTCTCTAGTTACCCATATATTATGGCGGGTCACCACGGCAGTAGCCACTCCAACGGTAGAGTCTCCGACCAACGAGCCATTCTAGCTCACGGGAAATTTTCTTGATACTTACGGACCCGTACGCGGACATCCTGGTATCGTTTTTGTGATCACAGCGCGCACCAAGAGCCACATCCTCTTGGCTTTACTTCCATTCCATTAATTAATTAATTATACCATCGCATCGCATTACCAAATTTTCTAACACAGCAGACTAAGGTCATTAGTCCAATCCGGAGTTGTAAACTCGGGATCCAGTGTTAGATACGAGAGCGGCGTATAGAAAGGCCAATGCTCCGTACAAAGTCTCAGATAATATGTATGTGTTATTATCATAGTGCTACAACGTTTTACTTACGTTCCTTATATTCATATAAGATAGCACCATAGCCGCTAGTTCGTTTTTTATATATATAGGTTCATATATACGAACCAATACTGTTAACTCAACAACAGTAAATAATAAGCAGCTATAAATATACAATTCATGCATATATTAATTAACATTCAGGCAAACAATCTTATCACAGATCACACAGAAGCTGAACTGAGGAAGCCCTCAGAGACAACCAGAGACACATAACAACATACAAGTTATATCAACCAAATCCGAGCCCAAGGAGCAACCTTAGGTCAACTCGGCAAACCCCTTTACATACCGTTCACCCTGACTGTATTACGGTGGAGTATGAATCAGCAAGATCCTATGCTCCGTGCAGTCCGCTAGCTCGTCAAGCGTCCTTGTCAGAAATATACTCTAAACGGTAATAAAACTATAAGTCAGTCTCCATGACTAACTACATCCGGTATTTCCGAATAATAAGTAACCCCGACAGTTCACCCCTGTTTTCTACAGTTGTTTGTTGCAGGTTTCTCTAAAACAGTCGGCTTTGTTACTTAAAACGCGTACGTCAAAACATTTCAACTGTTAAGTTTAATTCCTTATATTTCTTTTAGTCTTATCCACATCTAGTTTAGGTAAGTAAACCATAGTTGCATGTATGCATGCATTCTTGTATTATATTGCATTCTAAAGTTCATAACTTATAGATCGTAACTATATCTTTTTTTTTAATAAACCACCACCATTAAATCATATGGTTTTCAACCAAAATATATTTATCCTCCTTATATACATTTTTCTTGTGTATGTATATATTTTTACCACGTAGGTAATTCTCATGAGTTTAATAAACTCTTGTATTTTATGTTACATTTTATCCTCTTTATTGGATGATTATTCCCATTAGTTGTATTATATTATACAACTTATATTAAGATTATTATCCTAATATCATGTAACATCTTATGTTGTATAATTACAACTCCTAAGGTTTATTCCATAAACACCTTAGTTTATAAATCTCATTTATTTATAGTTTGTCACATTATTTTATGTGAGTATCCTTCCTTATTTAATTCCATCTAAACCATATCATTGTCATAGCATTTATAACATTATAGACCTTAGTCTAAAATTCATCTTTCAACTCTTATTAACTCGGTATAGTCCTTAACTTAATTTAAATCCGTTTTTGACCACATAACATTATGTAATGTTATACCATATTCTAATATCATTTGATATGATATTTTATTTCCCTTAACTTATAACCTATAGTTTTTTACAAAACTATTTATTATTGCCTCTTAGGCACCATAAGAAAATCTTATTCTTTTCCATAAACCATAGTTTCCTTATTACAAAATCACCCCTTAAATCATACCATGTTATATATTCCATTCAATATAACATTCTAACTTATAAAAGAGTATAACCTATGGTTATTTTTTTGTAAATTCCGAACAGCCCTTGGCTATTCTATAATTCCATTTGGCCCTATTTACAACATATAGTTCTTCCATATCATTAAAACCATATTATACACATATCTTAATAAATTCTCTTAATAATTCTAAACATCACCAAATTCCACCAAAGGGTTATAAATATCCTTATTAACCCATATCTCTTTGTATTTACCATTCCACCATATATTTCTCCAAAGTGTCATAATGACATAATAACTATATATTACATATATAGTTCATTTTAATTCCAAAACCACCCAAAAAATCCCTAAAAATTCCTAATAGCCCATGGGTGTTTAAAATACCATTGTACACCCTTAATTTTGATAATAACATATTTACCACATATGTCATAAAAATATTACCATAAAATACTTATCTTATTATAAGAACCTTAAATAAGTTATCTAACTTATCTAATTTGGTCAAAACCTAGCATATGGTCAAGGTTGACCACCTTAATATTTCCTTGACCACCAATTCCTTATAATTACGGTTTTCACCCAAACTTTCTAGAAATCACCATTTAACCCCAAAACTTTATAAAATCTTATAAACTTTATTTAACTCCTTTTACCTCTAATTTTCGGCCTTATTATTCTAAAGCCCTCAAATTTAATTTAATTACACCTAAGACCCCATTCATTTCGGTAATAATTATATCACCTAACTTAAATAAAAGCTTGTAAATGCATAAATAAAATGGCCTAAAATACATGGCCTTATTACAAACATTGCTCACAAAATAAATTACACATAAATGTCCCAAAATACATATAAATTTCGGCCTCACCACACACTTTCCATTTAATTACCAAACTTCCACATAATGTCTTAAAATTGACAATTATGCTTGTTTAATTAGTTATAAAATTATTAAACCATTCCTTAAACATTTTAAGGTCAAACAAGACCTTGTTTGCTCCTTCACTCACGGCAATTAATATACACACACTTAAACTTGTGTTAATGTATCAAGTTAAGGTTTTAAGTGATTTATACCTTGATTTAGCTTAGGTAAAGCCTTGTTTGAGTTCGCCACTTAAGGAGAAATTCTCCACAGATTGTTTTACATGTTTTCAACAGAAACCAAGGCCTAGTTAGTCTCCAAGAAAGATCTAACCATAAGAAGTAATTTAATGTAAGATTTAAGGCAAAAATCACCTTAAGAATGCAAGGAGAGTTCAAGATGGTTTCGACCTGAATCAAACACACCACAAGGTGTTAGATCTACCATATTGACATAGGAAATAGCTAGATCTCGAAATGCTACCTTGTTATTAGGTTTACCTTGGAAAAATGCCTTAAAAGAGGGTATTTCCTTTGGATCTCGGCCACCCTTGCTCCAAATGGCTTACCAACAGATTCCACATGAAAAGGAGAAGAAGAGGAGGCTATGAGCAAAGTTTCACAGCCGAACTTGAAGGGAATCAAAAGTTATGAGCTTAAAGCACATTTTTACCTTAAATGGTCAAGACTTGAACTTTCCTCCTTAGATCTGGTTATGTACGAAACCAACACTTCCTCTAACCTCCATATCACTCTACATAGATGTATAGAAAAGGTTGGAGTGTAGATCAACCGAAAAAGGAAAGAAAGATGAAGAAAATGGGCATTTTTATGCCTTAAGAGCTTACCTAGAGCTTGAAACCTCATCAATGGTGCTTGGGAACCTTACCTACGGTGGAGGGGAGCCAAAGAGAGCTCAAGGTGTGAGCCATCTCGGCTGAAGAGGAAGGAATGAAGGAAATGACCTAAAATAAGCTTAAAGCACCTTTTTTGCATTTTTTTAAGATTTTCTTGCTTTGATGACTCATCAAGTCTGATTGGGTGGATAATTGAAGCTCAATCAGTGGAGACAAGAGGAGGGGGCAGCCGTTGAAGATAAGAGAAAGGTAGGGCTTGATTGATTCAAATTTTGGTTGAAAATGGAGTAAATATGTTACTTTAATTCATTTAATGAATGTGTGACTCATCTTTGTCTTGTACCAGCTTGGAGCCACGAAATTCAAAGAGGAAGAGGAGCAAATGGAGGCTCCCAAATCAGCTGGCTCACATGGGAAAGGTAAGTGGAGCCACCTTTTTGTTTTATAAGGTAAAGTTGTCTTTTTTGTTATTTTATGTAAAAGTAAGAGCATTTATTTAATTGTCACATGTCTCTTGTCTCTTGGTCTGTTAAGAGACTTAATTATCTGATTCCTTGTAGTCCATTTCGTGGTCAATGGTCAACATTGGTCAACTTAGTCAATGTTGACCCAAACGGGCCCCACTTTAGGGTTTTATTAATATTTAATATTAAATTTGTAAAAATTCGTAAATTTCTGGAATTAAGTTCCTAATATCATATAATATGATATTTATTATTATTTAAAGGTATTTATAACCTTTTAGCCATTTAAAACCAATTTAAAGGTGATTACACAAAACGTGCTTTAAGGAGTTTTAGTGCACATTTTGTGTCGCAAGGTGTTTCTGGGCTCTGTTTCTTTGACAACGGTTTTGTTTGTGTTCCTTACATGATATTTGATCATGGTATTCAATTTTATATCATTAGAGGTCATTTGATTTTTAAGGTTTTCCTATAGCACCTTTTTGCCCTTTTTGACCTTGAAGCATGTAAATGCTTTGTCTTTGTGTTGGAGTGTTGTCCAACGGTTATAATATGTTTAATATTATGTCAATATACTTAGGACAAATTTTTAGGTCCTAAGAAGTTCATTTGGGTATTATTACCCTTAACATCAAAGGGTGCAAATCTTGTTTTGTGTGACCACTGTGTTCTCAGTTGACTTTTAAGGCATGTTTAGGCCTTAATTATGTGATTAATATTTATCCAGTTTTATTAATTTGGGGTATTCATAAATGACCTCTCTTAATGTAGTTTTGTGTACTAGGGAATGGAGCTATATTTGCTTAATAAATAACCTAAAGAGCCAAGGGAAATGAGCTAGAAAACTATCCACAAGGTGGACTAAAAGGACATGGGAGCATTGTTGTGTGTAATTGCAGGTTGAAGGCATTATTATGTGGGAACTTCAGTGTTAAGTTTAATGCAATTTAAGGGCCTAAGAGCCATGTTATTTAAGGGCCTAAGTGCCAACCAATTCAGTTTATGCACTATATTGTGATGTAGTGTAGTTTAAAGGTTTAGTTGTGTGTAAAGAACATCCCTTGTTAAGGTGAATGTCTTTGATGGTTAAAGGATGAAAAACCATATGTTTGTGTGTAAGGAAGTGTATTGTGGGATTGAGTGTTCTAGAATTGAATAAAAGTGAAAACTATGTGTTTTGGTGTAAGGATGTACTAGGGAAGCTATGGCAAAATTTAGTTGATAACAAAGAGTTTATGTGTTCTAATGAGATTTTATGACCTAGAAGGTACTAGGAGTTGTTAAGTGTAAAGATGGTGAAAGAAAGTGAATTAAGGTGTTCTTAAGTGTTAAGATGCCTTGGGCATAGTCTTGGAGGATTTAGAGATCAAATGGGTGTTTTAAACACACCAAGGTTATGTTATGTGAAGTGTTAATTCTTATTCAAGTTTTGGTAAACAAAGGAAAAATAATGCTTGTGAAGGTCTAAGTGTGAACTAGTGGATAATAGAAGAAATTGTGTAAAGGAGGTGTTTGTGAGAAATAATGCTTTTGGAGTAGGGGTAATGTTTGTGAGACAACACTTTGGTTAGTTGAGGTAGTAGGCATAATATACCACTTAGAAATCCAGGGAAAATGTTATAAGTGTTAGGAATTGTTGTAAGAAATTGAGTAACAAGTTAGTGATGATTTAGGAAGGTTTAGTGCATGATTTAAGGTGCTTAAACATGTAGGAAACATGTGGAAGATTGTGGAATAAGTGGGAAAAGATTGGGGTGAATTTGGAGTTCAAAATGAGGAGAAAAACACTTTGGAAAATGGGGTCTGTTCTGGACCGCCCTAGGGACCGCCCCTGTGGGGAGGTCCAGTTGAATCTGCAGTATGAGTGTGGCTTCTGTTGTGGACCGCCCCTGGGACCTCTCCAGAGGGGCGGTCCAGACCAGAGAGAAAGAAAAAAATTTGTTTAAGGCTTCTAATGATGAGGGATTGAATGGTAATGGTTTTTGATGATGTTTAGGCCTTGTTTGGTGACATGTAAAAGCCTTAAAAAGTGTAAACAAGTTTTAGGTTGATGTGAGAGTTGTGAACTTAAGATCACAAGAGTAAAATTAAGTATAACGGGATGACGGGGTTAACTATGGGCGCATTAGTCGTTAAACAATCATATTACCCCAATATTAATAAAAGTAATTGTAATGTTACCAGTTGTTCGAGAATTGTTCGAGGAACTTAAGAGGACACAACAGAGTGGACCTTGGTGACAGGTATGGTTTTCTTGCAACCTGTGTCCTACCGGATTACACCGCTTGTATGCCAATGTGTTTTTCTGTGTGTTTGCCACCTTTCAAGAATAAGCATGAAATGAGTTTACAGTAATTCATATATGTGACGTGTTTAATTCTGATCCGTTTAACCTCGAAAGTGTTAAACCTTAGCTAACCAAATCTAGGAACACATAAGAGATCGGTATTCGAATTTAACGACCCAAACCACAGGAACGTTCTAACCACGGCTATGCGTGAGTTAGTTGTGTGTTGTTTGAGTGTGTAAGTATGTTTACCTCCCTTGTGTGTTTAACCCGGTTGTAACACCATATGGCGTGTGGATGTGATAGGTTCCATAATGGACACTTAATATATATAATATATATATATATATATATATATATTAATGGGGGGTGAGGAATCCGGTCGTTCCGGTCACGCGTTGTTTGGAAGTGGGTATCCATATTTGCCTTACCTTGCTCCTTGTTATGTTATGTTATGGTGGTTTTTCCTTCTTGGATTACAATCATCGGTAAGCTTAACCAAGGCTTACCAACCTCGACTATTGTTCGGACTAGAGGGTTATGCACGGTGTGTTCGGTACTATATTGAGACCGACACATCTCAGTAAAGTTAATATGTACGGTGTGTTCGGAACTATGTTATATCCGACGCATCTTAAGTAAATTTATGTTCTCTATGTAGAACAATAAGTTATTGTATAAAGAGCTTAGCATGGGAATAAAAAGATTCTCTAGGCTCCAATGAGTTTACTAACTCACATTTCGGGGTACGTGTCCTCACGTGACCCTCTCCAAGTTATGTCGTATGTACGTTAAAGCGTGATATTAGTTATTATGTGGAGTATGTGGCTCATGGGTATCAATCCCACTTTGTTATAAGAGAAATTTAAGTATGACCCGATTAGTGGGTAAGTGTCGTCTATTAAGGAAATAGCTCCATAGAGGAGAAACCCTCAAGGGTTAAAGAACAAAATGAGTGATCTAACGAGTTTTTATGTGTGGATTGATTTGTTGAAGCACATTGTTGTGGGTATGCAATGTGTTATGTTGTTTTAGTTTCTCATGCATGATTTAAGTAAAATCAACCGCATGCTTAGACGACAATTAGTTGTGCGTGACCCGGTAGTATGCGGGCTACACGATTACCATACCAGCATTGTGCTGAGCCCCCTGGGGGGCCACCCTTCTCTCTTTTTTTTTCAGGTACAAGTTGTGCTGGAAGCCGTTCGAGAGTAAGACGGGGTAGTTGTTTTCACATGGGTAGTTTAATTGATTGAGTATGTATTGTAGGTGTAGTAAGACCGAAATTGTTGTCGGCATCAGTTTGTAAATACTCAGTACAGTTGGAATGTAAATGTATAATGTTCGCTGGAAATGGGAAGAGTTTGTACTGTGTAGTTGCTCGGGAATCTGGTCCATCAGACCGATACAATGTATATGTTTTAGCCTTGTTAGCCACGTGGGTGGTTAACGGCGTGTAACACCAATGAGTTAAGTAATGTGATGAGTTAAGTTTTCCACTGCAGTTGTTGTTAAGTGTGATGTTGTTGGTTGGGGTGTTACAAATATCCCCTAACATTTAGCCTTATCCCTACGACACTCCTGAAGTAATTTCGGTGAGTTTCGCCTCTATAAAGCAAGTTCGAATCTCTTTATCATGGAATTTGCATCAGAAGCCGCCATGCAAGCTATCCTAGTCAGAGGACCCTAGGCCATCAATAATTGTGTGTTTTTTGTCTAGAGCTTGGACCCTGAAAAGTCCATATTCGTCCACGAATTTACTTGGGTCCCATTATGGGTCTGGATTTATGGAATCCCTTACACACAACATAACATTTGTCCCGCGAAGATGGCGGGTCAGAACTGGGGCGATTCACGTGAGTCATAGAGGATGGGGCTTCCTTTGGGTTTAAGTACTTGCGATTGAGGGTCCAGCTTAATATTAAAGTCCCAATTATGCGGTTCTTGCCTTTAGCGCTTGATGGTGTAGAGTACATTTTCCCAATAACCTATGACAATATGCCCATCTTTTGCTCCAAGTCTGGGCTTTTCACTCATGTCACAAAGACTTGTCCGATAATACACCCCCGGACAAAGAAGTCCTTTCTTTTGGAAGATGACTTAGCACTGAGGTCTTCCAGGCTCGTACACGTTCTGTGGAGTGCTGTAATCGACTTAAAAACATTGTGTATATGACAGTTGTTGTTTCCGATTATCTGAGGCTGAATATTGGTGCTTTGGGTAGCAGACAATTGGGTGGTGTTATGGTGGATCCTGGTGATCATTTTCAACTTTATCTCTATCTCAAGCTTTAGAGTTGGTGGTGCCGGAGTTTTCTCAAACTCCAAGGAATATCAAGTTCCACCGAATGTTGGTCGAGGCAACAAGAGAAGAGCTCTGGGATCTACGCCTTTCTAATGCAGGCCGGAAAGGAAGAAGGCTCAAGTTGATAATCCAAGGTTTTTGGTGGGAGAAGTGAGATTCATGCGACATTCGACACTGGGGCTAAGCGAGGAAGCCACTAGGACACCCGACATAGATGATATACAGGGGACCAGGCTGTTTGAGCATGGGTGTGTCTCATTCAACTTGGATTTTGTTTTCGATGGGTGTGGCCTCGTACCCCTTTTGTTGATTACGTGTAACACCCCGATTTTCCTACTGGGTTATACTTAGGCATCTTCTTAAAATTCACAGCGAAAACAAATTAAATCTATTCGGGCCATTACCGCTACACTTACTCTAGCAAGTGCTAAGGCTATAAGCTCATCTTGTATAATACTTAAGCATGCTTCATATTAATTAAACACAATCTTACAAGTTTCAATACAAGTGTAACACCCCAACTACAACCATACACTTAACAACAAATTGTAGCGGAAAACTCAACTCATCACATTACTCAACTCAATGGTGTTACACGCCGTTAGCCACCCACGTGGCTAACAAGGCTAATACATATGCATTGTATCGGTCTGATGGACCAGATTTCCGAGCAACTACACATTACATTCTTGTTCCATTTCGAACGGTTAATATACATATACATTCCAACTGTACCGAGTATTTACAAACTAATGTTGACATCAATTTCGGTCTTACTACACCTACAATACATACTCAATTTGAATGGCTACCCATGAACAAACAACCACCCCGTCCTCCTCTCGAACGGCGTCCAGCTCCTTGTACCTGAAATAGAAAAGGAAGAAAGGGTGGCCCCCCAGGGGGCTCAACACCTTTGCTGGTATGGCACTGCTGGAAAAAAAGGAATAAACAACGCTTAAATTGGACATATAGAACGTTTATAAAGCGCAGTTTATTCGAGCGACGCAAATGAACTAACATTTTAAATGACGCTTCCAAAGCGTTCTTTATACAATCTTTAAAGAACGCTTATTTGCAAAGCATTCTTTATAATGCGAGAAAGATGACAACATGAAAAACATTTTAGCCTAGAAAGCGTTCTTTATGCTTAGACAAAAACAATGCTTATATGTGATAAACGTTTCTTATAATGGTTGGCGGGAGAGCTTAAAGAACGCTTATATGCATAAGCTTTCTTTATATCTTCCTTTTTAATTTTTTTTCAGAAATCTCTGTTCCAACAAATGCTACAGATATATCATTACATCAGATCAATGCATTGTTGCATTTTCAACACAGCAGAATCCATCACAACAAACTGTAACAGAGAAATTAAATCTATACGAATTCAATTTACAGCAAAAACCATCAGATCCCAGGCCAATTGCAACAAATTAATCAGTAGTATATATTAGTACCAATTAACAGAGATTTGCTAGTATTACCAAACATGCAGACAAAACTTAATTACAATTAAAATCCAAACACAGATGGAAGCTAGCTACTAAGTACTTATGTTTGTACTTGAAATACCAAAAACTTAGATATGGGGTGTAAGTGATAAGATAAGATATAAGAAGGCTAAATAATGCCTTAGAAACTTAAGAAACCATTTTAATCAAAGAAAACATAAGGAAACACCAAAAGAGCAGTTTAAGCAAAAACGTGCTCTAAGCTTGGAGAGACTTGGGTGAGCACCCAAATATCATTCTGAGACCTTAGTAATATCCTAATGGTCATTTTAAGCCAATTACCAAAGAAAACCAAGCTCAAAAACAAGTTAAAACATAAATTGTGCTTTAAGGACTCTTAAAGCACATTTTCGAAAAATTGTCTTAGAAAGGGGTTTTAAGTGACTAAATGCCCGTGATTACTCCTTAATTAACTTGTGTACTAATTAGTATCACATTAGGAAGTCTAAATCAATGGGAAATCAAAAATTTCACAAATATGTGCACTAATTTGTGAATAGTAACCAAATAGTGCCTAGTTTAGTCTTTAATCAATTAAGTCTAATTAATTGGTCAAACAAGACCATGACCAGCCTAATTAATGAGGGGCCGGTTTTCTAAGGGTGTGAGTCACCAAGAGTAGCCAATTAATGTTAGAAGAAAAAGAGAAAAATAAGTGGTTACTATTTGCTTTTAAGGAATTAAATATCTTACATGCCATCTCTCTCCTCCTTCTTCATTCTTCATCTTCTCCATCGATTTTCTCTTGCTCTCTTTCTTCTCTCTCACGTAAGAAGCAACCTCCATGCTAGCTCCATCTTCTTTTGCCCACATCTTGCTCATTTAAGCTCCAAAATCAAAACCAAGCACATATATCTCTTAGTTAGCTCAAGCTCTTTCTTTCTATCCTTCCAAAACTTCAAGAGCTCCATTTTGGTGCCAAGGCAAACTCATTAGAGGGGGAAACTCAAGCTTGGAGACTCCATTAGCTTCTCCATTCTCTTAAGGTAAAGAATATGTAAGAAAATCTAGGTTTCCATCATTTTCTCTCCATGTCCGAAAATTATCACTCATGGGGTCCATTTTTATGCCTTGTTCTAGCTTGTTTTCTACTCTCCAAAGGATAAAGGAGGTCCTTCTTGCTTCATATCCAAGCTTGTCTTGAGAAACCAAGGTAAAACAATCAATTTAATACCTTAAACACATTTTTAACCTAGGGTTTATTCCTTAAGGTTAGTGTGTTGTTTAGTACTCATTGGAGTCATTGAATGTTGGTTAGAACATTGGCAAGGAAAACTTGGTTGGTGACCGAGATTGTTCAAGGAAAAAGTCTAAGGAGGAAAGTTTGTGAGCTTGTAAAAGAACAAGGTAAATTACTTACCTTAGGGTGTTTATTGTTTAAGGGGATGGGATTTAGATAGGTGATGAGTTTAGTGTAGAGTTTACATTGGGAAAGAACTATAAAAACCTAGGAGAAACAATGACTATACTTGTGAACTTGTGACTAAGGAGCAAATGAGAAAAGGAGATAGTTTAAGAATGTGAAGGTGAATTATAAGAACATTTAAATTGCAATGGGAGCCTTGTTGTGTGTATTTGCAGGTCAAAGGCTATATATATTGAGGAAATTCAGTGTTTAAGATTATGCATTTAAGGGCCTAAGAGCCAAGTCATTTAAGGGCCTAAGTGCCAAGCATTTTAAGTTTATGCACTATATTGTGATGTAGGGTAGTTTTGATGTTATGTGTGCTAAGGAGGTTTGGTGAGAATTTGAATGTTGATAGCTAATTAATGGTGAGAAACTAAATGTTTTGGTGTAATAATATGCTAGAGAACCCATGGCAAAATTTAGTGAGGAACCTAAGTGTTTAAGATGTTCTAAGGAAATTTCATGACCAAGGTAGTACTAGGAAGTTTTAGAGGTTGTCTTGATGAAAAAGGGTGAGTTTAAGGTGTATAATGAGTTAGAATGACCTAGACATGATCATGGAGGATTTAGGAAAAATGAATGTACTAGTGTATTTAGGACTTAGGCAAACATTGGTAAACTAGTAGAAAAGAAATAATGTGTTGGATGAAGGTGCATAAACTTGTGTAGGAACTTTAAGTAGTTGCATAAAGGAGTTTTAGATGGTGAAAGATGCTTGGAGATGATGTTATAGTGGTGAGGAAGCACTTGGCATAGTGGTTGTATTAGGTATGAACCACCACTTAGGAACCTAGTGAAAAAATTACAAGTGTTGGCATTATTATAAGGAGAATGCATAATGACTAAGGTGGATATTAGTGAGTGATTTAATGAGTTTTGTGGAGGGCTTAAGGGTGTATTTGAAGTGCCCAATGAGGTTAGAACATACTAGGATATATGAGGTGAAGATTGGAGTTAAATGGGAATTTAGAAACAAGGTCCTGGAGTCGACCGACCTTAGGGACCGGACCTGCAAGGTCGGTCGAGCTCAGTTTACACTACCGGAAAGAGTTTCTGGAATCGACCGAACTTGGGGACCGGACTTACAAGTTCGGTCGGGCTTTTATTTTGTGTACAAATTAAGTCTCTGGAATGGACCGACCTTGGGACCGGACTTACAAGGTCGGTCATGCCTAGAATTTTGTACCGGAATTAAGTCTCTGGAATCGACCGAACTTGGGACCGGACTCACAAGTTCGGTCGGGCTTAAATTTCCCACGGGAAAAACTCTCGGGAATGGACCGACCTTGGGGACCGGACTTGCAAGGTCGGTCGGGGTAAAATTTCAAACGGTAATACGTCCTGGAATGGACCGACCTTGGGTAAGGTCGGTCGGTAAGATCGGTCGAGCCAAAACACACAAAAAAAAGAAATTTTAAATTCTAAAGATGATAATTGGTAGTAAGGTATGCCATTGGTAGGGTAATAATGATTAGGGACCTAAGAACCTAAGGAATTAAGTTAAGTTAAGTATAAACCTTAAAGTTAAAGTTAAGTTAATATGGTTAAGTGGTAAAGACTTAAGAGGGTATCGAATGGGAATCTTTAGGGATTAAGTGTCTTAAGTAAGGTGCAAATAACTAATGGCCTAAAAATGAATGAATGTTTAGGTTTGTGAATTGGGACCCCGGAGAAGGTTAAACAAACGACAGTCGACGGTGAACGGTACAGTCTTTCTTGTGACCTGCTTGCTAACGAGGTGTCCCTCGGCTTGTGTGCTATTGTTGTTTGATATGACTAAGACAAGATAAAGCATGCAACCGGATATTAATGTTCTCGTTGTGTATGTGTTTTCTTTACACTAACCCACGAGGCTTAAGGATAGCTACTAACTAAGCTTGATACTTATTGAGTTAAGGAGAGGATTTGTACATTGGTGATTGTTGGTTAATACCCGTCAAGGTTTAACTAACACATGGTATTTAAGACTTTCACTAACCGTAACTTGGGGTGGGAGTGAGGAATCCGGAATGGTACGGACACATGTGTATTGGGGGAGGTCGGTATCTGAATCAGATCCGACTTCCGAATAAGACTTGTCCTCGGACTCGTCGCCTAGGGTCAACAAACCGACCCGACCACCCGGACTACTGTTTGAGGTGGGAGGCACATTAAGGATGGCGTGGGGGGATCAAGCCTACATCCCCAACAAATTAAGAAAGGTTGCTTATTGCTGGATAGTGCACTGCTACTGGCTAGGGTTAACCAAGCCCTACAAAAATAGCAACCAATTAAGGGCTAACCAATCTAATAGTGGAACGGTTGGCAAATATAAGATTAAGGAGATTGTGGATCTAAGGAGTTAAGAACTAACTCACTTATTAAGGGAACGCCTGAGTCGTTCATTTGCATATGAGCTATTTATGTTCATTGTGGTTTGTTGTTTTATTGCGTTTCATATTATGCTTGTGATGCTAATCAACTTCCATGCTATCGACAATTAGTCGTCGTAGCCCCGTTAGCTTGGGGGCCACGAGAGGGTCGTACCAGCATTCGTGCTGACCCCCTTTGGGGGCTGTTTTTACACTTGCAGGTAAGCGGCCCATGAAGTCACACCACGAGAGTAGGAGCGGGTAGCCCTAGGTGGGACTTTATTTTGAGTACGGGTAGCGCCTGTGCACCCGTCTGTTGATAGATGAACTTGAGAAATGTTATGTGGTTTTGGAGATACTTAAAACTCGGTTGGTGTATGTATTTTGGATATACGGTTGTAAATATTTAAGTAACGGTATTTCTTGTTGATTAGACCGTGGCAAGGTCCTGGTATTAGTTTATTTCCGCTGCGACGTTTATGTATTATTGTTAAGTTGCGATAACCACGATTGGCTTAGGACGGGGTGTTACAAAAAGTGGTATCAGAGCGTAGTTACGCTCTGATCAAGAAATACCGGACATAAGAAACCACCGAGTTAGGATATAAGTTAAGAAATAAGTGACGGGTTAAGGGTGTGAGCTGTTAGTGTGAGTAGAGTCAGATGACCACTAATAAGTGTGGATCGTCTTTACCGTCTACGGACGTTATAAATTCGTTAACCGAAACAGTGGTGGATACGAATCTAATGTGAGTTGTGATTGTTCAGATGTCAGGAAGGAGAGGCCGAGGCCGTGGCAGGCGAGGATGCTACTGAGATACCGGAAGGGCAGACGATCGCAGAGATCGTAGCTGCCGCCTTAGGGCACATGGGCTATCAGCCTGGTGTGGGTGCACCACCTCCACCGCCACAACCCCGGGAACCGAATTGGGTGAAGAGCCTTGCAGACCTTCGACCCGCACATTTTAAGGGGGAGACCGATCCCGCCAAGCTCGAGGCGTACATCTCCGAGCTGGAGACCGCTTTGAGACCCTTGACGTCCCTGCTGGGATCAAGGTGCGTCTAGCTGCGTTCTACCTGAAGGGGGCAGCAGGCGATTGGTGGAAGCTGGTGAGGGCCGAGCATGTGGCCAATCCAGAGTTCGGCTGGGAGCAGTACACCGCCTTGCTACGAGCAAAGTACTATCCCGCCCATGTCCAGACGAAGAAGCGCCTACAGTTGGATGCGCTCAAGCAGACCGACAAGATGACGGTGGACGAGTATTACACAGAGTTCACCGCCTTGCTCCGTCTTCTGCCAGGTCTTGGGTATTCAGACCAGATACTGGTGGACCGCTTCTATGGCGGGCTTAGCCATCGACTCCGCTACGGCATGGGGCCGACGAGCTATACTACCTTGCAGGTAATAAGAATGAGTAAGATATAATTAAGTGAATAAGATTTAGTTTGTGAGAAATAAGAGGAACTAATACCTTGGGAAGCAGGAGTGCTATCATGCCGCTGCTAAGGTTGAGATAACCGTCCAGCTGAGGGACGAGGACAATGCCAAGAGAAAGAATGCTGGGAAGAGTACAGAACACCAAGGGCAAGGTGGGTACAAGAAACAGAAGTACCAGCCTCAAGCCCAAAAGAGTCAGAACCAAAAAGGAAAGGAGGAAAAGGAGAAGGCTACTGATGAGCCACTGAAACTGACTTATGCTTATGCTGCTAAGCCCCTGCGCTCCAGGGCGCCAAAGGGTAAGGAAATACATCTTGAGTAAATAAGAATGGTTGACAACATTGAGACACAATCACTGATGCGATGCGTAATCAGGTACTGAGACTGGAAAGGAAACCGGAGGTGGCTACCAACGACACTACTATTGCCAGAGGTGCAAGGGGGACCACCCCGGAGTTGACTGCAGGGGGAATAAGGTGGAGTGTAATTTTTGCGGTGTACTCGGGCACCGGGCATATGAGTGCTACGGGAACCCGGAGAGTAAGAATTACAGACCCAGTTTAAGATTAAGACTAAGACCGATCAGGGAGCTGGTTCTGACGGTCAGAAGGGGGCGCAGCAATCGGCGAGCAAGAACCCACGCCAGAAATCGGGACCCACACTACACTTGGTGGACCGGGACGATGAGCCTGAACCCTCATCGAGGCCAGGTACCGCTATAACCATTTAGTAATAAAATTGCCTGCTTACCGCATTACATGCATGCTTAGTGAATAAATAAGATAAGTGAGAACAAGATAAGATTAGAATATAAGTAAGATATAACCTACTACCACCTTAGGAAGCTTCAACATCTGCTATCCAATGCCTTCTACACCTACCCGGAGTACACCGACATCGAAACCATAGACTTTCCAACCGAACAATGTCAGGTTATCCGCCCAGGTATGATTTTATTAAGGGGATACCTGACACCCGAAGCGCAAATAGCCATCATCAGGAAATGCAATCAACTAGGAATGGGACCGGGAGGTTTTTATACACCGGAGTACCAGGGGGAGCAAGAATGAAGTTAAAGATGATGAGCTTAGGCAAGGATTGGAATCCGTATGCCAAGACCTACCAAACCATGAGGACACAGGATGGAATCTCACCACCGGAAATACCCGAAGAATTCCATCCGGTAAATACACAAGTCATGGAGATCGCTCAGCAGTTGGAAGCTGAACCGGTTCCAGACATACAAGCAGACATTTGCATTGTAAACTTCTATGAGAAAGATGGGCGACTTGGACTACATCAGGACAAGGACGAGACAACGGAGTCTCTCGAACGAGGGATACCCGTAGTGTCTTGGTCCATAGGAGATGACGCTGAATTTTTGTACGGCGAGCAGAAGCGTGCGGACCGTGCTAATAAGTTAATACTTAAGTCAGGGGATGTATTAGTTATGGGAGGAGAGTCAAGGATGTTATACCATGGGATTAAGAGAATCAAGCTGAATACAGCACCGTCAGCAGTGATTAATGCGACGCATATGAAACCAGGGCGGTTAAACCTAACCTTTAGACAATATTAGTATGTAACGTTTTAGTGTGAGATAAGGAATGAGATGTAAGATTGAAGCACATGTTGTAAACAGGATGGTTATGAATAAAATAACAGTGTTGTTCATATAAATTGTTACGACTCTTGTTATACCATCAATACTCATGAAGCTTGTGAATACAATTAGGTCATGGACTCGGTACGGAAGGTGCGCTAAGCATACTTACAGAGGCACAGGCCGACGCCAGCGGTACTATCCTCACTGGCACCTTTCCGATTAATGGGATTGAGGCATCAGTTCTCTTCGACTCAGGGGCCTCGCATACCTTTGTCTCGGCATCTTTTGCGAGAAGGTTGGGGCTAGACGCTGATGAGCTACCCGACTTCACGGTTACGCTCCCGTCTAAGGAGAAGGTTCGTTGCACTCGTTACTACCGAGGAGCCATTGTCAGAATTAAGGGGAAGACTTTCCAGTCAGTTTTATTGAGTTCAGGGAGTTGGGATTTGATGTTATCTTCGGGATGAACTGGTTGGAGCGGCACAAGGGTCGTATCCTCTGCGCCGAGCATAGATTGCTGCTCAGGAGCCCGTCTGGGGTAACAATATCATACCGCCAGAGGCCCAGAGAGCCTTCGACTAAGATCATCACCGCCATGGCAATGTATAAGGAGTTGAGGAGAAAGGAAGAAGTGTACCTCTGCTATGTACAAGACATAGAGAGAGACCCCGAGTTCGACCCCGACTTACCGGTAGTGTCGGAGTTCCCCGACCTATTTCCACGGGAACTGCCCGGCATGCCACCCACTCGGGAGGTAGAGTTCACCATCGAGCTGCTACCTGGTACCGGACCGATAGCCAAGGCACCATACCGCATGGCTCCGGCAGAAATGATTGAGTTAAAGGAACAATTGAAGGACTTGTTAGACAAAGGGTTTATAAGACCCAGTGTATCACCATGGGGAGCGCCAGTTCTCTTCGTGAAGAAGAAGGATGGTAGTCTCCGCCTCTGCATCGACTACAGAGAGTTGAATGCAGTGACAGTGAAGAATAAGTATCCACTACCCCGCATTGACGATCTGTTCGATCAGTTGAAGGGAGCATCGGTGTTTTCCAAGATTGATCTCAGATCGGGGTATCATCAGATAGCCATTAAGGAGGGAGACATTGAGAAGACGGCATTCCGGACACGATACGGCCACTATGAGTTTACAGTGATGCCGTTCGGTTTGTCGAACGCACCGGCGAAGTTTATGGATCTGATGACCGCTTGTTCCGGAAGCAGCTGGACAAGTCGGTTGTAGTGTTTATTGATGATATTTTGATATATTCGAAATCGAAGACTGAGCATGAGGAACACTTGAGGAGAGTATTGGAGATATTGAGGGAGAACCAGCTATATGCTAAGTTCTCCAAGTGTGAGTTTTGGCTTGACCAGGTCTCTTTCCTAGGTCATGTCATCTCAGATGCTGGGATCTCAGTGGATCCAGCAAAGATTGATGCCGTGCGTACTTGGCCAAGACCGAAGACTGTTACCGACATCGGAGCTTTCTCGGTCTGGCAGGTTATTACCGGAGGTTTGTTAGGGATTTCAGCAAGGTCGCGAAACCGATGACCAGTCTGATGAAGAAAGATGCACCGTTCTTATGGACGGCTGACTGTGAGAGATCATTTAGAGTTTGAAAGACTCACTGACCACTGCACCGGTTCTGACCATTCCAGACGGTACAGAGGGCTTTGAGGTTTACTGTGATGCATCCGGCAGAGGGCTGGGTTGCGTGCTCATGCAACATGGCAAGGTGGTGGCATATGCCTCACGCCAGTTGAAGAAACATGAGGAGAACTACCCCACACATGATTTGGCTGGGAGCTGTAGTCTTCGCTTTGAAGATATGGCGCCACTACTTATACGGGGTTAGTGTGACGATCTACACCGATCATAAGAGCTTAAGATACATATTTACTCAGAAGGAGTTGAATCTCAGACAGAGGAGATGGTTAGAATTCTTGAAAGACTATGACATTGACCTCCAATACAAAGAGGAAAGGCCAATGTTGTAGCGGACGCCCTGAGCCGTCGAGCACACTCACTCCATTCGCTAGTTTCTTTCTCCAGCTTGGTTGATGAGGTGCGAGAGGCTTCAGAGGACAGATGAGTACATGAGGGAGGTCAGACAGAAGCTGACAGATGGTACCTTTGAGAGTCAGAAATATGACTTCAGACTTCACGATGATGATCTGATCAGACTTAAGGGCCGGTTATGCATACCACGGGGCAACACGGATCTGAAAGACCGTATACTTAGAGAATCACACTGTTCTTCAGTCTCCATCCATCCGGGAGCCTCTAAGATGTACAAAGACATGAAGAGGTACTTCTGGTGGTCGGGGATGAAGACAGATGTTACCGAGTTCGTCTTGAGGTGTCTCACATGCCAGAAGGTGAAATTCGAGCACCGACGACCGGGTGGAATGGTACAGTCGATGCCAGTTCCGGAGTGGAAGTTTCATGATATCTCTATGGACTTTGTAGTTGGACTCCCACCTGCTAGGGGAGGTCTCAACATGATATGGGTGGTGGTGGATCGCCTTACCAAAGTAGCCCGATTCATACCGATGAAGGATACTTGGAAGGTGACCAAATTAGCTGAGTTGTTTGAGAAAGAAATTATGAGACATCACGGGATACCAAAGACCATAGTGTCAGATAGAGATACCAGATTCCTTTCGAGGTACTGAGAGCTACCAGAGAAGCGTTGGGTACAGAACTCAAGCTGAGTACCGCGTTCCATCCTCAGACAGATGGTCAGACTGAGCGTACTATTCAGACACTCGAGGACATGCTAGGGCATGTGCCTTAGACTTCCAGGGCAGTTGGATTGATAATTGCATCTGATCAAGTTTTCATTCAACAACAGCTATCACGCTTCGATCAAGATGGCACCTTTTCAAGCGTTGTACGGTAGACCATGTCGTACACCGCTCTGCTGGGATGAGTCGAGTGAGACGGTCATTATAGGACCAGAATACTTAGAGCAAGTTAAGGCTGAAGTTCAGCAAATCAGGGAGAATATGAAAGCTGCTCAAGATAGGCAGAAGTCGTATGCTGATTCGACGACGAGACCTGGAGTTCGCAGTGGGCGACCGGGTATTTCTGCGAGTTTCACCAATGAAGGGTGTATTCAGATTTGGGCAGAAGGGCAAATTAAGCCCGAAGTTTGTTGGTCCTTATGAGATTACGGAGCGGGTGAGCCCGGTTGCTTACAGGTTGAATTTACCTGCTGAACTGGGTAAAGTGCATGATGTTTTTCATGTATCACAGCTAAAGAAATACATGCACCACCCCTCCCATGTGTTAGAACCTGAGAGGTTGACATTAGAACCGAATATGAGATCAATGGAGATTCCTCAAAGAATCTTGGATATTAAGACTAGGGACACTCGCCATAAGTCTGTGCGACTGGTGAAGGTTCTCGGTCTAACCAGGATGTCGAAGAGGCCACGTGGAATTAGAGGATAAGATGAGGCGAAGTACCCTTCTTTGTTTACTGACTAGATCGTCTGTATAGGGTACGGGCGTACCCCTTTTTAAGGGGGGGGGGGGGGGGGGTAGAGCTTCCTCGCTTTTGAGTTAGGAAACGAACATGTTTGTCGTTTGTTTGGTTGTGTAAGATGTGATTTTAATGTGTGATTTTATGTAAGTGCTACACTTTGGTGTAGTTTTGAGATATGTATAATACTTATGATTGTATGTATTGTATTGTGATTGACCTTCGAGTCTTGAGATGTGTGATGAGAATATAAGAATGTGGTATTAAGATTAATAAATTGAGTGACCGTGAATGATTAGTACACGTGTGAACTTTGGGACAAAGTTCTTTTAAGGGGGGTAGAGTGGAAAGACACCCAACACTAAGGATATTTTTTTGGGGTGTAAGTGATAAGCTAAGATATAAAAGGCTAAAACTGCCTTAGAAACATTAAGAAACCATTTTAATCAAAGAAATACATAAGGAAACACCAAAAGAGCAGTTTAAGCAAAAACATGCTCTAAGCTTGGAGAGACTTGGGTGAGCACCCAAATATCATTCTAAGACCTTATTAATATCCTAATGGTCATTTTAAGCCAATTACCAAAGAAAACCAAGCTCAAAAACAAGTTAAAACATAAATTGTGCTTTAAGGACTCTTAAAGCACATTTTCGAAAAATTGTCTTACAAAGGGGTTTTAAGTGACTAAATGCCCATGATTACTCCTTAATTAACTTGTGTACTAATTAGTATCACATTAGGAAGTCTAAATCAATGGGAAATAAAAATTTCACAAATATGTGCACTAATTTGTGAATAGTAACAAAATAGTGCCTAGTTTAGTCTTTAATCAATTAAGTCTAATTAATTGGTCAAACAAGACCATGACCAACCTAATTAATGAGGGGGGCGGTTTTCTAAGGGTGTGAGTCACCAAGAGTAGCCAATTAATGTTAGAAGAAAAAGAGAAAATTAAGTGGTTACTATTTGCTTTTAAGGAATCAAATATCTTACATGCCATCTCTCTCCTCCTTTCTTCATTCTTCATCTTCTCCATCGATTTCTCTTGATCTCTTTCTTCTCTCTCACGTAAGAAGCAACCTCCATGCTAGCTCCATCTTCTTTTGCCCACATCTTGCTCATTTAAGCTCCAAAATCAAAACCAAGCACATATATCTCTTAGTTAGCTCAAGCTCTTTCTTTCTATCCTTCCAAAACTTCAAGAGCTCCATTTTGGTGCCAAGGAAAACCGCCATTAGAGGGGGAAACTCAAGCTTGGAGACTCCATTAGCTTCTCCATTCTCTTAAGATAAAGAATATGTAAGAAAATCTAGGTTTCCATCATTTTCTCTCCATGTCCGAAAATAATCACTCATGGGGTTCCATTTTTATCCTTGTTCTAGCTTGTTTTCTACTCTCCAAAGGATAAAGGAGGTCCTTCTTGCTTTATATCCAAGCTTGTCTTGAGAAACCAAGGTAAAACAATCAATTTAATACCTTAAAACACATTTTTAACCTAGGTTTTTATTCCTTAAGGTTAGTGTGTTGTTTAGTACTCATTGGAGTCATTGAATGTTGGTTAGAACATTGGCAAGGAGAACTTGGTTGGTGACCGAGATTGTTCAAGGAAAAAGTCTAAGGAGGAAAGTTTGTGAGCTTGTAAAATAACAAGGTAAATTACTTACCTTAGGGCGTTTTATTGTTTAAGGGGATGAGATTTAGATAGGTGATGAGTTTAGTGTAGAGTTTACATTGGGAAAGAACTATAAAACCTAGGAGAAACAATGACTATACTTGTGAACTTGTGACTAAGGAGCAAATGAGAAAAGAAGATAGTTTAAGAATGTCAAGGTGAATTATAAGAACATTTAAATTGCAATGGGAGCCTGTTGTGTGTATTTGCAGGTCAAAGGCTATATATATTGAGGAAATTCAGTGTTTAGGATTTATGCATTTAAGGGCCTAAGAGCCAAGTCATTTAAGGGCCTAAGTGCCAAGCAATTTAAGTTTATGCACTATATTGTGATGTAGGGTAGTTTTGATGTTTTATGTGTGCTAAGGAGGTTTGGTGAGAATTTGAATGTTGATAGCTAATTAATGGCGAGAAACTAAATGTTTTGGTGTAATAATATGCTAGAGAACCCATGGCAAAATTTAGTGAGGAACCTAAGTGTTAAGATGTTCTAAGGAAATTTCATGACCAAGGTAGTACTAGGAAGTTTTAGAGGTTGTCTTGATGAAAAAGGGTGAGTTTAAGGTGTATAATGAGTTAGAATGACCTAGACATGATCATGGAGGATTTAGGAATCAAATGAATGTACTAGTGTATTTAGGACTTAGGCAAACATTGGTAAACTAGTAGAAAAGAAATAATGTGTTGGATGAAGGTGTCATAAACTTGTGTAGGAACTTTAAGTAGTTGCATAAAGGAGTTTTAGATGGTGAAAGATGGTTGGGAGATGATGTTATTGAAATACCCCGAACTTAAATACAGGGATTAGCATAATTCTAATATGTATTTAAGGGCCTAATAATGCCTAATTAATATTTGTAAGGAAATAAATCCAAAAGAAATAAAGAAACGCTTAAAAGGCGAAAAACGCTAAATAAGCGTTAAGTAACCATAGGAGGTATGAGACCTCGGTTAGCGTATTATATGGATTCCAAAGGTTTAATAAGACCTAAATAATATATGGGAACAACTCCCGAAGAAAACGGATCCAAATAATGAATTAAAACACTAATAGAGCTTTAGAGCGCGTTTTTCGAGAAAACCCGAAAACGTGACTTTAAAGGGTCAAACGGACCCGTAAAAATTATAAATCATTAAATAATAATTATTAAGCATTTAAAGGAGCTTAATAGTCAATAAAAATAATTAAACGAGGAAATTCAGAAAACGGGCCCGGTTAGTGAATAGTGCCTAAACCGGGTAAAATAACGAGCATTTCTATAAAGGACGAAAAACGCTCCAGCTAGTATAACAGTAAGGGGCCGGTTTTTAATGGGTTAAATAACCCCTCACACACACATGTAACTAGATAACAAATAAGTAAATCAAAAAGTAAAGAGAGTAAAGTACAAAAAGTAAAATAACACTCTCTCACCTCTCATTCTCACCTTTCCCTCTTCTCTCTCCCATTTCCTCCTCTCTCACCGATTTTCCCTCCTCTCTCTCTGGCTTGGGCGATTTCAAGAAGCTCCAATGGCCTCCCATGGCTTCTTCCCTTCCTCCACATACTCTAGCTCCACTTGAACTCCAAAGGTAAAAATAACTACATATTTGAACTCCCTCATCATTTTTACACTTCTCTCTTTTCAAAATCCAAAAATGAGGAAGTTCATTTTCGTGGGTATACCCCATTCAAAGAGAAAAACACACCATTATGGAGCTTGGAGTCTCCTCTTTCCAACAAGGTATAAATCTCCATAAAAGATTCAAGTTTCCTCCATTTTCCTTTGGTAGCCGATTTTGGCTCTTTGTAATGCCTTGTTTTCTCTCTCTCTTTTGAGCATAATATCAACCTTGCAATGGTGGTGGATTCACCTTCTTGAACCAAGGGCTAAAACCCCTCTTAAAAGCTTCAAAAGGTAAACCCTAGAAATTGTGTTTTAACACTTAAATGAATTAGCACTAATTTAAGGATTAGTAGTTTAATTGCACTCGTTTTATGTGCTTTGGGTGGTGGGAATGGAGTTTGGTAACTCCATTCCCCATATGGCCGATTTGGGCAAGAAGAAAGAAGAGGAGAATTGGAAAAGGAATGAAGAAATATAAGCTCAAGGTAAGAGCTCCCTCTTAATGTTAATTTTATGCATTAGAGTAATGGAATGGGTAAACAAATAAAAGAACCTAAACTATTGTATTGGTATTGTAGTATTGGAAGTTTGAGTAATTGTGAGTAAGTTTGAGTATTTGTGCATTAGTATGTGAATTGTAGGCCTTGGAGCCAAATGGTTGTGTATGAGTATTAGTATTGATGTTTGATGGAGTATTGGTGTATTGGGATGGATTTATATTTGCTTAATTGCTGGTAGGACCCTTGTATGGGTGTGGCTAGAATAGGAATGATTTTGGTGAAAATGTGTATGTGGAGAAGTAAGGAAAAGTAGGTAGCTATGGCAAATTTTTGGTGGGAAATGTACATTTATGGATGGCTTGGTGAATGGGAGAACCAAGGTGTGTATTGGAGTTAGTAGGTATGTTAGTAGTGATGGAGAGGTAGTTGTAGTAAGAGAAACAAGAAGTGTGAAAATCTGTAGCAAAAGGATATAAGAATGTATGGAGAAGTTGGAAAAAAAAAATTTGTGTGTAAGAATTGGTAAAAAGAGTGTTGGACTTGGGTATAGATGTTGTAGTTGTTTGGAGATGGATGTGGGATGCTAGGAGTGACATTGATAGAGGAAGTATTGAGTGGTAGGAGTTGCAACAAAAATCTGTAGCATAGGTAAAACAAAAACTGTTATATTGGCTGGGAAAGAAGTGAGGAATTTGTGTAAGATTGATTGATGGATTTAGTAAGGAGTTTGGTGGATGAACTAAGGTGTATTAGAAGGTTAAATTAGTGTTATAACATGTGGGATTAAGTGTAGGAACAATGGGGAAGTAATGGGCAAAAGAGGGGACTGAAAACAGAAATAAAAATGCAAATACTGGGCCGGACCGGACTTGCGACCGGACTTGCAAGTTCGGTCGAGCCCAGATTTACAATGACGGGAAAGCTACTGGAATCGACCGGACTTGTGACCGGACTTGCAAGTTCGGTCGGACCAGAAAATTTTCCCGTCTGAAACCTACTGGAATCGACCGGACTTGCAAGTTCGGTCGGACCAGAAAAGTTCCCCGATGAAACCTTCTGGAATGGACCGAACTTGCGACCGGACATGCAAGTTCGGTCGGACCAGGAAATTTGCGTAATAAAGGCTACTGGAATGGACCGGACTTGCAAGGTCGGTCCAAGTCCGGTCCAGTAAAAAAAAAAAAGAATTATATTATTAAATAATAATTAATATATATATATATATATATATATATATACCCACATATATATAAAGTGTGCATGTATGAAAGCATGCTAATAGTAAGTAAGAAAATAAAACTTAAGGTAATGAAGATAGGTAAGTAATGTGTAAGTGTAGGAAGCATAAGGACTTAGTAAGTATGAACTAGTAAACATACTAAGAGCAATTGAGCTAAGATAATGATAGTTAGTTAATCATTCAATTGCATGTATATAATAGGAATTGATTTGTGAACACCGGAGGAACGTTGGGATACAAGTACAACGGTGAAAGGTATGATTTCTTCATGCCCTGTATCCTAATCTGGTTACCCCGATTTGTGTGCTTACTTGACCACCAATAAGATAAATGCATGAATCGGACTATCTTACACTTATTTGTGTTTGTTTATATTGTTCTTGGTATATTCCTCTTGAACAATATTTGTATAATTCATGAAATGTATGGATGATGATAAGGTGTAAATGAATCTTGTATTGTACTTATGTATTGTATTGCATTTCGTATGAACGTATATTGGGCATTGTAATTGTGAATGTGGCTTGAGTGTTGACTTCTACTAAATTCCTAACTACCTAACTCCTAACTTAAGTGAGTAAACCGGAATGAGTAGAAGTCCGATATAGTTTCGGTCACGCGTGAGGATGAGGAGACACAAGAGGTTGGATCCGATTCCTGGTTCGTAAGCTGGTCCACGGCCCAAATCCCTTAAGTGGGTAGCATCCTGGATTAGTGAACCAAGTAAATCCCGGTGGGGGGTGACGGAGTAGTCCCCGGGCCGGAGGTCCCGACGACTTAACTTGAGTAAGAGTAAGAAAGTAAGTAAGTATGAGTATTAGTATGAGTATGTATGTGTATGTATGGAGTAAACGAGTAAAAGAGTAATCTCCACCCGATTAACCCGGGTGGACCAATGAAGCTAACAAGAATTGTATATTGTGTATGTAATGAATATGTGTATTTTGGAAGAAGGTAAGTATGTATGGAATGGTTGTATTGTATTCCTTGTACGAATGAAGTGTATGTATGTATGCTTGTGTAAGTATTATTGTATTGTGAATAAGAGCATGTATGCATGTATGTTTGTATGAAAATGAACCGCATGTATTCGACCAAGTGGTCGGCGTACCCTCACTAGTACGCGGGGTATGCGGTTATCATGCTCGGCGAAAGCTGACCCCTTCGGGGGACATTTTTTAGTGTGCAGGTACCCGAAGCGAATGTGGTCAAGGCACGAGACCGGTGACTACATTGGATAGTAGTAGCAGAATGTAGAGGTGTATTAACTAGCACACCCCTTGTATTTAGAAAGTACTGTAGTAGTGAGGAATGGGTAGTAGATAGTCTCTTAGTGAGTACGTATGAACTGGAAGAGGTATTATACTTGTATAAGGAACCTAGTAAACTCGGTATGTAGATTATTGTATTGTACTTGGAGTATTGTATTGAATGGAGATTGTAGTAGCATTTGGTAAATGGAGAATGCATTGTAGATTTGTAGTACTCGGGATTCCGGTCCATCAGACCGATGCTGTATGTAGAAGTAGTAGCCTTGTTAGTCACGTGGGTGACTAACGGCATTGTATCACCCATTGTATGTAAGAGTATATCCGCTGCGTGTATCTGATATGTAAGGAGATTGGACGGTAAGCACTGTATTAATGGTAGAGGTGTTACAAAAAGTGGTATCAGAGCGAAGTATCGCTCTGATGACAGGAAATACCGAGTTTAAGGAATACCGAGTTAGGAATTAGAAGCTTAGGGCTGGGCTGAGTGATAGCATTAGAGAGATGCTAGTTAGGAACTACCGGTGAGTACCGGATACCTACAATACCAGTCCCGCCCGCCGCAAACCCCACTGTATAACTTGGGAAAGGACGCCAGAGAGAAGAAAAGTCTTCTCATACACGGGGAAACCCGATCTGGCAGTTGTGAAGCAGTCACACGTTAAACAAGAACCGACACATGGTAGGTTCCAAGAACTGGAAGTCCCGGAGATGGACCCCGGCTGAACCACAACACCGCACGTAATAACGGTAGGATGAGCACTCCAACCACGAGGAGGCTATAACTTGCAACAGCATGGGGCGACCTGCTTAGCAGTCGCGAAACCTAGCTAGTCAACCAACAGCAGGACAAAAGCACTAACCGTGCAACGGAATGAAAAAGGGAGCAGTAACGGAACCCGAGACACAAGTCTACGGGACAGTAATACTTGAATATTACCACCGACGGTATGCTAGCCGACTAAGGACATAGTCGGAAGCGGTTAACTCCAAAACTACGATGCCATCAAGGTTGCAACACCTGGCCAATATAGCTCAGACAACTACAAGGACAACCATGAGATATAAACCAATGGGACTACAAGCGTAGTGCCTAAACTAGGAAGGCTCAGTAACCACCACAAATGTGTGGGAACGAGCCACAAGGAGCGACACTAAACCAAATAGAACGGGAACCTCCAAGGAGTGGAGGAGTACCCAGATCTACGACAGCCATGTCTAGACCACCAAGAAGCTACCTAAAGGAGTGAGTATACCAGTTGTAGATCAATAAGATCGAGAGAATCACCAACAAGACTAATAAACACAAATGGAAACCCTACCAAGATTGGTATAGGATTACTCAAAAACCACCAGTACCACGCACTTGCCACGGCAAGTGCAGTAAGGACAGAGATATGTAAAGGGACACTAACACGTCACAAGTACATAGTAATGTACGGTGACTGTAACGAAACCACCACAGGATCACACATCCGAACAACCAACGTATGGAACCTTGGAAGGCCTAACGGCCCGACCGCTGTACTTAGTACATACCAGTCAGCGAGAAGCTAGACTTGGTCAAGACCTCAAACATGGCTATGCCATGGGAGATTCCTTTTAACACCGAACCATTGTTTTAAAACCCAAAATTTTCTTTTCAAAACCACAACCCTCTTTTAAAAACCTTGGATTTTAAAACCAGATCAACAGCATTATGGTGAGTATCATAGGATGATACAAGAGGAGTGGGCAACAGAATACTTCACCTAGGCGTGTGACGAACACTACGAGTATACCCGTTACGGGATGTGGGACAACCGCACTCCGAAGGAGCTTGTGGGCCCGACATATAGTTGGGTAAGTGGTAACGTATCAACATGGTACCCCACGTATGTATACATGTAGTGTACGACACACGGGAAGTAGTCAACTCCGTTCTACGGACCATCAGTAAGTTCAACCCAAGACAGCTGGACACCTCAGAGGATCAAGCATAAAGGAACTCAGAGAATCCATCTGAAGATGAGGAATAAGAACTAGGAAGTGCAAAGAGCACATGCTAGTAAGTATAGACATTGGATATGTCTCAAATAATCCAAGCAATTACCTGACAGCTGGATGGAATGCCCAGCCTAAACACATTAAGGCGAATGCCTAACGTGAACCTAACAATGCTCAACAAACGGGGCAGAATTCCCAAGAGCGATCACAAAATTACTACGAAGCACAATCCATAATCGGAGAGGATATTCAAACCCAGTCTCAAGTACTAGGAACAAGCATAAACAGTCTACCCAAGGACGGGAGACGTCATGACCCAAAAAGGGACAACTCAAGAACGATACCACAAGATAGTACAGTGGACAATATATCATAAGCATCAGCCGGAAGTAACGACATAATTTAACAACACCCAGGAGCAATCCTTGAGGGTGACTAGATGGACAACAGTCGAACAACAGCGACATGATAAAAGCACGAAAGTTAGAACGAACACTTGGTTGGGACCCGAAGGGATTTCACTTAATAGGAAATGCCCTAAGATATTGAGAGACACCTATTAACATCAGATTACCTAAAGGGTCTCCTATGAACGGAAGCGTGATGTCACGACTTACCATGGAGCCCAATAATACCTCCAACCTATGACGGTATATAAGGAGTGGAAACGTGCATAAGCAGCTTGCAAAGAGCATAGCTCGCAGCAGTACGGCTTAAAAGCCATCAACCAGCTACGTGTGTAACCTTAAACGGTTGCAAAACCCACACCAATACTAACAAGACTTGCAAGAGGGATTGCCTCATACAACAAGAAATCAACAACTGGACCATAAATTCAAACCCAACACTTTGAGTGGCTTGGAGTAATGGCCAACTCAATGTCACTGTCACTAGAGCATCAGCCTAGTATACAGTCGACGGAGTTCTTAATTACCGCCATGCCTTCTGTAGCAATGGTAGCACAGAGGCATGAGAATCATGGTAATGCCAACATTGGCCTAGCCCACACTTGGACACTACGAGAAACCCAAGGGAAGGTACCCCTCGTTAACCAAAGACCACTAATGCGGTGATGATGTGAACCCTTAGAAAAGGCTTCCATCTACTATAACAATAAAACCACGCAATAGATATTGCCAAGGGATGATGGGATAAGGAAATGAGATTTCCAAACCATTACGACTTAAGGGAGTAAGCATACTCCATATACACCTAAACATGTGGTGGACCATTGCGTAAACACCAACATAGCTAACCTTGTCATTAGACCTATGAGTGGAGACAAACCCCTCAACAAGAACCTTCACTTGTCAGTGATAGAATACCCTCCAATTGGAGAACGGGACCAGAAAACCCTTGAAGTTTCATGGGATGTCCTGGTAGTATACATACAAGCAAAACTACACAGCCAGAGCCTAAACCAATGCTCAACACCGAAAGGCAATAATTAACAAAGCAGTTAATGTGAACACACATTGAACACCATGAATGATTAACGCTCAAGAGAGCTTATGACCCGATGAGTTATCTCATCCTTGGTCAACCAAGATACTTGGTGAATTGTATCACAAATGATGAAAATAATGTGAGGTAAGCCAACCTACACATGAAACCTAAACTGAAATAAAACATCCCCACAATGGGAAGATAGTAGTAGTGCGGTATGCTACAACAACCGTCATACACACGAACATTGGAAACCCCAGGGTATTCATACCATAAGGGAATGGTGCCAATGACAATGGCAATGAGTAAAGAGAAACTATCACAGTAACAGAAACAGTAAAAATGATGTTGTATAATGAGTAAGAATACGGTGCGCAACAAGCGACCGATATGAGGGAGTAGCAGACAATGACACGGAGTATAAGTACGAGATGACACACGGAAATATTCCTTCCTATCACATAAGTGACTTACTGCCAAGCGTTTACGCCTCTGCACTCTGTATGACTGAGTGTTTTGGCATTGCACTTGTTCAGCTAATGATCTAATGAGATGGTTAGGGATAGGGAGAATGTAAACCATAGTAAATCCTTCCTTTCACCACAAACACGGCATAAGCCAGTTAAGCAAGCTTAGCAACAGACCGTGCGGCCTAAGGCCAAAGAAGCACGAAGAGTGTAACACACACTAACAGTCACAGATGTGAATTCCAATGGAATAAAAGGCGAAAGGAGACTTAAGAAAGTCACTAGGACCGACGCATATCAATGCGAGGTCATACAAGTAAAGAACACTTGCACTGAACCAGAAGAACGGGTATGATTTAAAAGCTAGTGACAACAGAGGAAGCACTACAGCTGAGTGGTGACTTAACCTCGCCCGACAATAAGTCGGAGGAGCTTAATGAATAATCGTGGAAGCACGAAAAGCATGTGCAGTAGATTACCAGAGAGCTGGTTATAAGTCTTAAACGCATTGAGTTCAAACACGGTAAAAGAATACCGCATTTGTCTAGTAAACCTTATTCCCATAATAGACGGATAAAAAGGTGATGTATAGCACATTAATGATAACACGAAGGGTAAGTAACCCAAGCTATCAGGGTCGCGCAGCAGAAGCTAGTGGGCCCTAGCTAGGAGACAATATACCTAGTGAGTATAATACAATGGCTATTAATGCCTTGAGGCCTGATAGGCTAGAACTGAATTAACGATGAGTTAAATAAACTCATAAGAACTCCCTCCCGGTGCAAAGACTAAACCATTGGTATGGTTAAGACCCTTTGACCAGAGCATATGCTAGTACACCGTAGGGAACTAAACGCTTCAGATTGCCAAATTGATTAAACCAATGTTTAATATAATACATATGGTAGATTACTGGGCGTAATCCCTTTTAAGGGGGGTAGAGCGAAAAACCGCTTAATGCAAGTTTTATAATAAAACACTTAAACCGTAAAGTGCACAGCACAAATGAGAATCAAATTGATGATTGGTACTATGTTAAATAAACATAAGTACTCATTCATATTGTAATTATGGTAACTAGGCATTAAACATGCAAATACCATAGGAGGAATGTACCTACCTTGTAACACCAGCGTAAGAGTATTAGTAAAAGAAAAGTAATGAGTAGTGGACGGAGCTCCACAAGTATTGTAACCTTTGAAGAAGTAGTACAAAATGAATGAGGATAGTAGATGAATGAAGTTTATGAGTAGTGGAATCGTAAGTAAAATATGTGAAACAATTGAAGCCAACTAAATCTTATAAGTGTAGTATTCCGTAGTTAGAAAATAGGATATGATGGTGAGTAATGGATGGAAGTAGTGAAGGTTGAGGAAATGAGCATTAGGATTGAACCATGGAGTAAAGCAATTGGGGAAATAGAGTGAGGATGATCGATGGACTGATTCCATCCTTTGGAGATGTATGAATGACTAGGAAGAGTAAAAAGATAAAACATGAAAATAATTGAATTAATTGCTTGTTTGAAACTGATGTGGGAAGTCGAACTTGATCCTGATCAGATCAAGGGAAACCGAACACAAATTGGGGTGGAAAGATAGTTCAACACTGATGCTGATCACATCAGGGTCGAATGATTCTTGAAGCTCCCCTCAAGTGGTCACAAAAATCACACATAGGATAGAAGTAATGAATATAAATTGGAACATGGAGTCGTATGTTTTAGAAATTTTAATTGGTAGTGGTGGAAGAATTTCTTTTAGTAGGGAGAACGAGGATGTGTTAGAAGTGAATACCGAAGAAGATAGTAAGGTAGTATGTGGTATAATTCCAAGGGCAGCGGGACATAGAGGAGTCCCGTGTCTAGAGGACCTGAGCGCCTGCGGGATTGGAATGTGTATTGCATCGCTTTGGGGATAGCCTTGCATTGTATGTATGTATAAATTGGTAATGTGGAACCGGATGGTTGGTAGTAATATGGATTGGAGTGAGTATAGTACATTCATATGGTATGGAATGTAGAGACCGTGAGTAATGGATTTGGGAATTGTAAGGAGGAAGAATGTGTGACGTTTGGTATTAGACATGTATGAATGAGTAAGCATAGTAATCCCGTAACATTGAACAACTTTGAGGACAAAGTTTCTTAAGGGGGTAGATTGAAATACCCCGAACTTAAATACAGGGATTAGCATAATATAATAGTATTTAAGGGCCTAATAATGCCTAATTAATATTTGTAAGGAAAATAAATCCAAAAGAATAAAGAAACGCTTAAAAGGCCAAAAACGCTAAATAAACGTTAAGTAACCATAGGAGGTATGAGACCTCGGTTAGCGTATTATGGATTCCAAAGGTTTAATAAGACCTAAATATATATGGGAACAACTCCCAAGAAAACGGATCCAAATAATGAATTAAAACACTAATAGAGCTTTAGAGCGCGTTTTTCGAGAAAACCCGAAAACGTGACTTTAAGGGGTCAAACGGACCCGTAAAATTATAAATCATTAAATAATAATTATTAAGCATTTAAAGGAGCTTAATAGTCAATAAAAATAATTAAACGAGGAAATTCCGGAAAACGGGCCCGGTTAGTGAATAGTGCCTAAACCGGGTAAAATAACGAGCATTTCTGTAAAGGACGAAAAACGCTCCAGCTAGTATAACAGTAAGGGGCCAGTTTTTAATGGTTAAATAACCCCTCACACACATGTAACTAGATAACAAATAAGTAAATCAAAAAGTAAAAGAGTAAAGTACAAAAAGTAAAATAACACTCTCTCACCTCTCATTCTCACCTTTCCCTCTTCTCTCTCCCATTTCCTCCTCTCTCACCGATTTCTCCCTCCTCTCTCTCTGGCTTGGGCGATTTCAAGAATCTCCAATGGCCTCCCATGGCTTCTTCCCTTCCTCCACATACTCTAGCTCCACTTGAACTCTAAAGGTAAAAATAACTACATATTTGAACTCCCCTCATCATCCCGTACACTTCTCTCTTTTCAAAATCCAAAAATGAGGAAGTTCATTTTCGTGGGTATACCCCATTCAAAGAGAAAAACACACCATTATGGAGCTTGGAGTCTCCTCTTTCCAACAAGGTATAAATCTCCATAAAAGATTCAAGTTTCCTCCATTTTCCTTTGGTAGCCGATTTTGGCTCTTTGTAATGCCTTGTTTTCTCTCTCTCTTTTGAGCATAATATCAACCTTGCAATGGTGGTGGATTCACCTTCTTGAACCAAGGGCTAAAACCCCTCTTAAAAGCTTCAAAAGGTAAACCCTAGAAATTGTGTTTTAACACTTTAAATGAATTAGCACTAATTTAAGGATTAGTAGTTTAATTGCACTCGTTTTATGTGCTTTGGGTGGTGGGAATGGAGTTTGGTAACTCCATTCCCCATATGGCCGATTTGGGCAAGAAAGAAAGAAGAGGCGAATTGGAAAAGGAATGAAGAAATATAAGCTCAAGGTAAGAGCTCCCTCTTAATGTTAATTTTATGCATTAGAGTAATGGAATGGGTAAACAAATAAAAGAACCTAAACTATTGTATTGGTATTGTAGTATTGGAAGTTTAAGTAATTGTGAGTAAGTTTGAGTATTTGTGCATTAGTATGTGAATTGTAGGCCTTGGAGCCAAATGGTTGTGTATGAGTATTAGTATTGATGTTTGATGGAGTATTGGTGTATTGGGATGGATTTATATTGCTTAATTGCTGGTAGGACCCTTGTATGGGTGTGGCTAGAATAGGAATGATTTTGGTGAAAATGTGTATGTGGAGAAGTAAGGAAAAGTATGTGAGCTATGGCAAATTTTTGGTGGGAAATGTACATTTATGGATGGCTTGGTGAATGGGAGAACCAAGGTGTGTATTGGAGTTAGTAGGTATGTTAGTAGTGATGGAGAGGTAGTTGTAGTAAGAGAAACAAGAAGTGTGAAAATCTGTAGCAAAAGGATATAAGAATGTATGGAGAAGTTGGAAAAAAAAATTAGTGTGTAAGAATTGGTAAAAAGAGTGTTGGACTTGGGTATAGATGTTGTAGTTGTTTGGAGATGGATGTGGGATGCTAGGAGTGACATTGATAGAGGAAGTATTGAGTGGTAGGAGTTGCAACAAAAATCTGTAGCATAGGTAAAACAAAAACTGTTATATTGGCTGGGAAAGAAGTGAGGAATTTGTGTAAGATTGATTGATGGATTTAGTAAGGAGTTTGGTGGATGAACTAAGGTGTATTAGAAGGTTAAATTAGTGTTATAACATGTGGGATTAAGTGTAGGAACAATGGGGAAGTAATGGGCAAAAGAGGGGACTGAAAACAGAAATAAAAATGCAAATACTGGGCCGGACCGGACTTGCGACCGGACTTGCAAGTTCGGTCGAGCCCAGATTTACAATGACGGGAAAGCTACTGGAATCGACCGGACTTGCGACCGGACTTGCAAGTTCGGTCGGACCAGAAAATTTTCCCGTCTGAAACCTACTGGAATCGACCGGACTTGCGACCGGACTTGCAAGTTCGGTCGGACCAGAAAAGTTCCCCGATGAAACCTTCTGGAATGGACCGAACTTGTGACCGGACATGCAAGTTCAGTCGGACCAGGAAATTTGCGTAATAAAGGCTACTGGAATGGACCGGACTTGCAAGGTCGGTCGCAAGTCCGGTCCAGTAAAAAAAAAAGAATTATTATTTCAATTAAATATATTATAATTATATATATATATATGTATACCCACATATATATAAAGTGTGCATGTATGAAAGCATGCTAATAGTAAGTAAAATAAAACTTAAGGTAATGAAGATAGGTAAGTAATGTGTAAGTGTAGGAAGCATAAGGACTTAGTAAGTATGAACTAGTAAACATACTAAGAGCAATTGAGCTAAGATAATGATAGTTAGATTTAATCATTCAATTGCATGTATATAATAGGAATTGATTTGTGAACACCGGAGGAACGTTGGGATACAAGTACAACGGTGAAAGGTATGATTTCTTCATGCCCTGTATCCTAATCTGGTTACCCCGATTTGTGTGCTTACTTGACCACCAATAAGATAAATGCATGAATCGGACTATCTTGCACTTATTTGTGTTTGTTTATATTGTTCTTGGTATATTCCTCTTGAACAATAGTTTGTATAATTCATGAAATGTATGGATGATGATAAGGTGTAAATGAATCTTGTATTGTACTTATGTATTGTATTGCATTTCGTATGAACGTATATTGGGCATTGTAATTGTGAATGTGGCTTGAGTGTTGACTTCTACTAAATTCCTAACTACCTAACTCCTAACTTAAGTGAGTAAAACCGGAATGAGTAGAAGTCCGATATAGTTTCGGCCCACGTGAGGATGAGGAGACACAAGAGGTTGGATCGATTCCTGGTTCGTAACTGGTCCACGGCCCAAATCCCTAAGTGGGTAGCATCCTGGATTAGTGAACCAAGTAAATCCCTGTGGTGGGATGGAGTAGTCCCGGGCCGGAGGTCCTGACTTAACTTGAGTAAGAGTAAGAAAGTAAGTAAGTATGAGTATTAGTATGAGTATGTGTATGTATGGAGTAAACGAGTAAAAGAGTAATCTCCACCCGATTAACCCGGGTGGACCAATGAAGCTCAAGAATTGTATATTGTGTATTGAATATGTGTATTTTGGAAGAAGGTAGTATGTATGGAATGGGTTGTATTGTATTCCTTGTACGAATGAAGTGTATGTATGTATGCTTGTGTAAGTATTATTGTATTGTGAATAAGAGCATGTATGCATGTATGTTTGTATGAAAATGAACCGCATGTATTCGACCAAGTGGTCGGCGTACCCTCACTAGTACGCGGGGTATGCGGTTATCATGCTCGGCGAAAGCTGACCCCTTCGGGGGACATTTTTTTAGTGTGCAGGTACCCGAAGCGAATGTGGTCAAGGCACGAGACCGGTGACTACATTGGATAGTAGTAGCAGAATGTAGAGGTGTATTAACTAGCACACCCCTTGTATTTAGAAAGTAATGTAGTAGTGAGGAATGGGTAGTAGATAGTCTCTTAGTGAGTATGTATGAACTGGAAGAGGTATTATACTTGTATAAGGAACCTAGTAAACTCGGTATGTAGATTATATTGTATTGTACTTGGAGTATTGTATTGAATGGAGATTGTAGTAGCATTTGGTAAATGGAGAATGCATTGTAGATTTGTAGTACTCGGGATTCCGGTCCATCAGACCGATGCTGTATGTAGAAGTAGTAGCCTTGTTAGTCACGTGGGTGACTAACGGCATTGTATCACCCATTGTATGTAAGAGTATATCCGCTGCGTGTATCTGATATGTAAGGAGATTGGACGGTAAGCACTGTATTTAATGGTAGGGGTGTTACAGTTATAGTGGTGAGGAAGCACTTGGCATAGTGGCTGTATTAGGTATGAACCACCACTTAGGAACCTAGTGAAAAACATTACAAGTGTTGGCATTATTATAAGGAGAATGCATAATGACTAAGGTGGATATTAGTGAGTGATTTAATGAGTTTTGTGGAGGGCTTAGGGTGTATTTGAAGTGCCCAAATGAGGTTAGAACATACTAGGATATATGAGGTGAATATTGGAGTTAAATGGAAATTTAGAAACAAGGTCCTGGAGTCGACCGACCTTAGGGACCGGACCTGCAAGGTCGGTCGAGCTCAGTTTACACTACCGGAAAGAGTTTCTGGAATCGACCGAACTTGGGGACCGGACTTACAAGTTCGGTCGGGCTTGTATTTTGTGTACGAATTAAGTCTCTTGAATGGACCGACCTTGGGACCGGACTTACAAGGTCGGTCATGCCTAGAATTTTGTACCGGAATTAAGTCTCTGGAATCGACCGAACTTGGGACCGGACTCACAAGTTCGGTCGGGCTTAAATTTCCCACGGGGAAAAACTCTCGGGAATGGACCGACCTTGGGGACCGGACTTGCAAGGTCGGTCGGGGTAAAATTTTCAAACGGTAATACGTCCTGGAATGGACCGACCTTGGGTAAGGTCGGTCGGTAAGATCGGTCGAGCCAAAAACATAAAAAAAAAAGAAATTTTAAATTCTAAAGATGATAATTGGTAGTAAGGTATGCCATTGGTAGGGTAATAATGATTAGGGACCTAAGAACCTAAGGAATTAAGTTAAGTTAAGTATAAACCTTAAGGTTAAAGTTAAGTTAATATGGTTAAGTGGTAAAGACTTAAGAGGGTATCGAATGGGAATCTTTAGGGATTAAGTGTCTTAAGTAAGGTGCAAATAACTAATGGCCTAAAAATGAATGAATGTTTTAGGTTTGTGAATTGGGACCCCGGAGAAGGTTAAACAAACGACAGTCGACGGTGAACGGTACAGTCTTTCTTGTGACCTGCTTGCTAACGAGGTGTCCCTCGGCTTGTGTGCTATTTGTTGTTTGATATGACTAAGACAAGATAAAGCATGCAACCGGATATCAACGTTCTCGTTGTGTATGTGTTTTCTTTACACTAACCCACGAGGCTTAAGGATAGCTACTAACTAAGCTTGATACTTATTGAGTTAAGGAGAGGATTTGTACATTGGTGATTGTTGGTTAATACCCGTCAAGGTTTAACTAACACATGGTATTTAAGACTTTCACTAACCGTAATTTGGGGTGGGAGTGAGGAATCCGGAATGGAACCGACACATGTGTATTGGGGGAGGTCGGTATCTGAATCAGATCCGACTTCCGAATAAGACTTGTCCTCGGACTCGTCACCTAGGGTCAACAAACCAACCCGACCACCCGGACTACTGTTTGAGGTGGGAGGCACATTAAGGATGGCGTGGGGCGATCAATCCTACATCCCCAACAAATTAAGAAAGGTTGCTTATTGCTGGATAGTGCACTACTACTGGCTAGGGTTAACCAAGCCCTACAAAAATGAGCAACCAATTAAGGGCTAACCAATCTAATAGTGGAACGGTTGGCAAATATAAGATTAAGGAGATTGTGGATCTAAGGAGCTAAGAACTAACTCACTTATTAAGGGAACGCCTGAGTCGTTCATTTGCATATGAGCTATTTATGTTCATTGTGGTTTGTTGTTTTATTGCGTTTCATATTATGCTTGTGATGCTAATCAACTTCCATGCTATCGACAATTAGTCGTCGTAGCCCCGTTAGCTTGGGGGCCACGAGAGGGTCGTACCAGCATTCGTGCTGACCCCCTTTGGGGGCTGTTTTTACACTTGCAGGTAAGCAGCCCATGAAGTCACACCACGAGAGTAGGAGCGCGTAGCCCTAGGTGGGGCTTTATTTTGAGTACGGGTAGCGCCTGTGCACCCGTCTGTTGATAGATGAACTTGAGAAATGTTATATGGTTTTGGAGATACTTAAAACTCAGTTGGTGTATGTATTTTGGATGTACGGTTGTAAATATTTAAGAAGCGGTATTTCTTGTTGATTAGACCGTGGCAAGGTCCTAGTATTAGTTGGTTTCCGCTGCGACGTTTATGTATTACTGTTGAGTTACGATAACCACGAATGGCTTAAGACGGGGTGTTACAGTACTGCAATCTGTAGAAATTTGATAATGCAAGAAACTTCATTTTTCAACACAATGCAAGTGTAGTTGAACTCATGGGGAACAAACTGCATTTACAGGTGCAAATTGGTTCAGTTCAGACACAACTTTAAAGAAGAAAAGAAATAGCTGCAGCGCGTACTCATGACTTCTGCTGATCTTCATCATCATAAGCTATTGATTTCGTCCAGTAAGCGCACATGTGATCCTTGACAAACTCTAGATCGTCGAAGTGAATAGTAGCTCCTTGTTTTTCGAAGAAGTCAGTAACTGCATGCAAGAATTATAAAAGCAATTAAGTACACCATTTAAACATATCCCACCATGCACAAACAGTTAACTTACTAATTCAAACACAAGACTTTATAATATGCATTCATTGACATTGCGGACTTTATCGATGTTGGACAACGATTTCGTACATGTGTCGCATCACAAAATATCCACAACTGCTGCTATCCGGTTGCCTGGACACTATTTTCAATAAATTATATTATTAATTATATATATAACACTAATATAAAAAATATTTCGTATGCATGAGTAAAATAGAATGTTTTTTTTACCTTTTTCAAATCTGTACATTCAAAGGAGAATTCCTTTGCCCGACACTCTGCACATACCTCTCTAAAAACCCACTGAATTAATTAAAACAAGCTTTTAAGTGACAAGTAATAAAAAAAATTTAAATTTTATTTGTGAAATGAAAATATGCACTATTTACTTACTTTGTTAGCAGAGATAAATGGTGATGTTCCTAATTCCTTTAATAGGGTCAATCACTATACAGCGTGATAGTAAGTACAAACCACTAACAACAACCATGATTGCTACAAGTGCAACAACACAAATCAACTTCAGCTTCTAATATATATGAGTTAATATAAAACAATAAAGACAACACTTAAGGTGGTCAAGCACGCTTACATCTGATGATTGGTATGAGCACAAATCGGCTTTTCCTAGTAACCCCCGCATTATGGCATTGCGCACATGGCTCTACACGCACACACCGTCTCTCGTAGCTTCATCGGCAGACCGATACGTGGACTAGGAAGGTGATCATATTGCCCAATTTGTTTTGACGCCAGCCTCGATAGTAGGGCCTTTGATGACAAAGGCATTAAATTAAAATTATACATAAAACTTACTATTATCTTGAAGAGAAAAAATGTGATACTTACAGCAGTACGATTGAATCACCGAGATTTCAGCATATCACAAGCGCAGCTCCCGTTGACATCTCTAATACTGATCATCAACTCCGGGGATTGTCGTTGTGGAACACGACGCTGGAACCTTAAGGATGAACTGAATGAAATCAGCACCTTCCCGAAGTATCATGTTATATAGACCTGCTGACGCTTTCGCGCAGGTATCACAAAATTTTAGGGAAGAATGAAATCTTTCGCAGTGACTGATGTGTGATCATCCTGCTGACCCAGATGGTCCCTTTCCTTTCGACGCACGGACTTGCTTACCTTTGTAAGCAATAGGAACAAAGTGCCTAAGAAATGACAATTAGTATAAGTTAAGAACTACGTTAAAACTAACTTCCGCAAAACTGCAGTTATATATGGAAATGTTAATTAGTAAACAAATTTAAGTTCTTTTGCTTACCGTATTATCAGATAAATCCACCAGATTGCAAGGCCCTCACGTACTTGTGAGCCACGTGCTTCAATGACATGCTCCAACCATTCCACTCCATCGGTAGTGGAATGGTAATCACATCAGCCTTGGCAGACACTATCTACGAACACACGGACGTACCAGGGTGGAACTCGCTTAAAATGACATAGTGACGCCAAATCAGTCTGTAGAATTGTGCCTAATGCACCATAAAAGGTGCCATGTTCATATGATCTGCAGAAGACGACACTTTTTGGTTTCCTAATAAATGAACAAAAACAATTAGATTCATATATATACACAGTGCACATGTATACTTTGATTAATTGAAAAAATAAATAACGACAAACCACTGAAATTCACACATACCTGAAGCTTGGCATATGGGAATGGATCAGAAGGTGCAGGTACAGTGTAAGAATGAGAAACCTGAGACGGTACCAGGGGTGGAAGCAGGTGCAGGGGTGGAAACGGGTGCAGGGGCATACACTGATGAGCTGGAAGATTGATGCCCCTGACTCAGCTGTTGCATCAATCTTGCTTCCATTTGTTGCAACTGCTGCTGCAAATCAGATTGGAATTGTTGTGACAACTCCCTTTCGATGTCCCTCATTTCTTCCTCTCTCCCCATCCGCTGGGAGCGCAAAAAAACATCTCGCTGACGCACTGCGGATCCAAATCCTCGAACTCTCCCAGGGTAATCCTTCTTGCCAAGCGCTTTGTTCAACGGATCATCCCGACTATGAGGCTGGCCAAGAAAACAATCAGCACCCTCTGCAGTCTTGTACACGCAAAAAAAAAACATGTAAATTATGAATTAGATCAAATAAATAAAACATACCTACATAATTGTAAGAAAAATTTATAAACTATTAAATATACTCAGGACACTCACAATTTTTGCAGCTAAGTCTGCACTTTCCTTCCACGGATAATACATTTCACCGTCCTTCTCTAATTGGCGGCCAAGCATGTATGCTTGTGCCCGATTCACCTCATCCGGACTCTGAATCGGCTCAATTGTGCCGTCCTCACACATGCTTCAATAACCCCTTTTCAATCCAGCCTGGTATACGCCCCGCGTACCCAGCTCGGCCCATGTAGTGTGGATTCTGATCTTTCAAGCGATTTTGTCGGGCTTTTTCCTGAACTGCCTATGGAAAGAATTAATACAATTCATTTTAACTTTATCCTTTTATATTAACAACATAAACTTAAAAGTTAATCTATGAAAACAATTACGTACCCTGAACTCAGGGGTGATATGTGCTTCATCAGAATTCCTTCCACTCCTCCTCAGTGATCATGACAGCGTACAACTCATAGGGAGGCACCTGCTTCGGGTTGTTCATATTGATCCAACCAGCCACCAGCCTATTTTTGAACGCTCGCATACGCAAAGCAAGCAGTGACAACACTTTATGATATGCTTCATCTGGGATCTGGTACTTCTTCTCCAAGCTCCTCCACATGATCTCCTTTATTTCCGGATCTTGGTTCCTCCAGTTTTTGTTGATACAACAATGGGTCTTACCAATCGACCCATGGCGCTGGCAAACTTCTTGCTTTTTCTCTCGCCAGTGGTCTAAGATACCTGTAATGTACAGTATATATTAGTCATAGATACGAACGAAATATATATAGTACTACATATAAATGTAAAAATATCAGTATATATGCTGAAAAAAAAAACAAAATAACATATAGGTGTAACATATACCTATCCCACACCAGATCAATCATGCCACTCTCCTTCTTCTCATTTAGACCACGTGACGGTCCTCGTGTCTTTCGTAAAGGGCCCTGAGAGGTCGTAGGAGGGTCCTGAGAGGTCGTAGGCTGAACAGCGGCAACGACAATCTGTGTACGCTCCGTTAACTGCATCTCTGCATCTATCTCCATCTCTGCATCTATCTCCATCTCCATATCCTCATCACATTGTAGGAGCATCTCATGATCGTTGGCATCCATAATCTGCACAATATCATTACATAAATATATAGTCAGTGTCATACATAGAGTCATATATAGTCATTTAATATAGCTATTCAGAGAACACTATATGAACAATTAAGAAGTAATTAGAGAAAAATTATAAACTAACCTAGTAGTTTGCTTAGTCCTGATGTGAATATTGCTATACTTCAATCAACCAGCCCGTATGAGGTGTGACAATGAAAGTTACTACCAATGCCTGCAGAAGATAGTTTGTACACAAGAATAATTACATTTTGAATCCAATAATTCAATACTTTGACAAAATTTTCTGGGAAATCCGATAGAATCCCCCCTAAAAATATAGGGTTCACCACAATAGAGCATGTACAAGAGGCGACATTTGGTTTGCAAAATTAATCCCAAATACACTTAATCCTAATAAACACATTAATCTCAAACAGAGCATGTATCTTCCTGATCGACAGTTTGGTTTTGCAAAATTTCACCATTACTACGTGGCTATATTAATTTGTATGCCCAAACACTTATATTTTTCGCCTAATAACATATTAATCTCAAGTCCATTTGGACACAACCAGCAAGTATATACTACCAAAAATCAGCTCGCGACAGTTTAATCCGGTTTGCAAAATTAATTAATCCCAAACATGCACTTAATCCTAATAATTAAACATATTAATCATTCAGTTTGGTTAGCAAAATTACCTTCAGCAAAATCAAGAATATAGGCGATAGAGCATGGATCGATATTACGCCAGTTGGGTTGTAAAACTAATTACTGCAGATGATATACGTATGTACTGAGGCGACGGGCATGTATGTTCCTGTTCGATAGCAGGTTGCAAAATTAATAATAGTGAAAGAGCAGAAATATATATGTTCCTGTACATGTTCGCAGATTTGATGAATTACCAAAACAGAGGCGATCGACAGCTAGGCATGCATATTTGGGTCGATCGATCGATGATCATCAGGGTGCAAATATAGGGAGAAATCAATGCGTAGCAGGCGCGAGAGACGGCCGGCCGAAAAGTGGTGGCGGCGGCACGGACAGCGACGCGGCAGTGGCGGCGATGGCGCAGTAGCTAGCGGACGGTGTACTGGCCGGGGTACCGTATGTGAGCTCAGTCGACAGAGAGGTAGCTAGCTCTTGAGGGTTACGCGCGGGAGAGATTAAATTTTTGTGAATTATATTCAGGCAACATAAAGAACGCTTCACTTCAAAAGCGTTTTTTATGCTGAGAGACAAAAAACATAAAAAACTCTTCTAAATGGAAGCGTTCTTTATGCTGAGCGTTCCAGAGACATAAAAAACGCTTTACACGAGAAGCGTTCTTTATATGTTTCATATAAAGAACGCTTATTTTCCAAGCGTTTTTTTTTTCGTTGGGCGCAACACAATAAAGAACGCTTCCTAAGTGAAGCGTTCTTTAAAATGTCCGGCCTAAACCATAAATACAACACCTTACATTATAATCGTTCTATAAAATGCTAAAAAACGATTTACAAATATAACCGTTTTAAAAACGGCGTTGTTTATTCTTTTTTTTCCAGCAGTGTGGTAATCGAGCAGCCCGCATACTACCGGGCCACACACAACTAATTGTCGTCTAAGCATGCGGTTGATTATATTTAAATCACGCATGTAAACTATAAACACATAACACATTACATACCCACAACAATGGGGCTCAACAAACAGTCAACACATCTATACTCGTTACAACACTCATTGTCTTCTTTATCCCTAGAGGGATTCTCCTCTAATGGAGCTATTTCCTTAATGGACGACACTTACCCACTAGTCAGGTTATACTCCAAATCGTCTTATAATAACTTGGGATTCATATCCATGATCCACATTCTCCACATAACATTTCACATCACACATCACATACATTCGACATAACGTCGCAATAAGAATTGTAGCGCAACATTAACACTTAGCATAACTGGAACGGTTCTCTTTAGGAACTGACCCAAACATAGTCAGTTCACTTGGAGAGCCTAGAGAATGTTGCCAAACTCATGCTAAGCTCGTCACATAACTCGTTACCATCCTGTTAGATGAACAGATAAATTAACCCCAAGGTGCGTCGGATATAGTAATCCAAGCACACCGAACAAACATAGTATGCCCCTAAGCCCGACGTGAGTCAGTAAAATAGCTTTGGTTAAGCTAAAGGGAAGGTTGGTAATAAAAAAGGAAAACAACCATAACATACGGAGAGGATCGAACCTGATATGACAACGACCCCCATACTACACACGCGTGGCCAGAACACTCCGGACTCCTCACTCCCCGGTTAGCACTTGTTAGAAGTCTCATTATTGGACTTAGTACATTAATTCACAAATAGGTGGTTAGGTCTAGTTAGACACACACAAGGGTAGTGAACATACTAACACGCACAAACAACACATAACTAACTCACGCATAGCTGTGGTTAGAACGTTCCCACGGTTTGGGTCGTTAAATCCGAATACCGATCTATTATGTAATCCTAGAGTCGGTTAGTTAAGTTTAGCACATATTTAAAGCTAAACGATATCGGAACTACGCACGCCACATAATTAAACAACTGTAAACTCATTACATGTTTTTATCTTAAAAGGTGGCAAACATTAAGAAAATCACATTGGCATACAAGCCGGTGTAATACGGTAGAACACAGGTTGCAAGAAAACCATACCTGTCACTGAGGTCCACTCTATTGTGTCCTCCTATGTTCCTCGAACAATCCTTGAACAACTGGTTACATTACAATTACTTTCATTAACATTGGGGTAATATGTTGTTTAACGGCTAATGAGCCCATAGTTAACCCCGTCATCCCGTTACACTTAATTTTTACTCTGGTGATCTTAAGTTCACAACTCTCACATCAAACTTAACACTTGTTTACACATTTTAAGGCCTTTACATGTCACCAAACAAGGCCTAAACATCACCTAAACCATTACCATTCAATCTCCCATCATTAGAAGCCTTAAACAAATTTTTTTCTTCATCTCTGGTCTGGACCGCCCCTCTGGGGAGGTCCCAGGGGCGGTCCACAACACTAGCCACACTTACACTACAGAATTCGACTGGACCTCCCCACAGGGGCGGTCCCTAGGGGAGGTCCAGAACAGACCCCATTTTTCAAAGTGCTTTTCTCCTCATTTTGAACTCCAAATTCACCCCAATCTTTTCCTAAGCATTACTCATGTTTTCCCACATGTTTTAACATCTTTTTGGCACACTAAAACCCTCTCTAATCATCCCAAAAACTCCTTAAATGTTTACTCAAACTTTTACTCAATCCTTAACACTTAGAACATTTTTCCTTACACTTATGACTTGTAATTTTGCCTAGGACTTTCCACTAACTAAAGTGTTCTTCCACAACAAGGTAACCACTCCTAAAGCATCATTTTGCATCACACTCATCCCCTTTACACACACTCCTCAAGTCTTTCCCACAAGTTCATAATTAAACCTTCACAAGGCATTACATTTCCATTGTTCACCAAACTTTGCACAAGATCAATCCACATTTCCACCATGACCTTGGTGTATCTAGAAATCATCCATTATCTCTCTAAATCTCCAAGACTATGCCCAAGGCATCTTAACACCTTAATTCACTTTCTTTCCCAATTTAGCACTTAGCAATCCCTAGAACAATCTAGGTCAGCAAACATCATTTAATCACCTAAAACACCTTGTTTACTCACCAAGTTTTGACATAGTTTCTCTTGTATCACCATTCACAAAAAAACACTTAGGTTTTCACCTTTAGACAACCAAGAACACTAAATCTCTTAATACACATTCTTACACACAAACATATTGTTTTTCATCCTTTAATCATCAAAGACATTCATCTCCACAAGAAATATTCATTACACACAACTAAACCTTTAAACTACACTACATCATAATATAGTGCATAAACTTAAATTGCTTGGCACTTAGGCCCTTAAATTGTATTAAGCTTAAACACTGAATTTCCACATTTAAATGCCTTCAACCTGCAAATACACACAATAATTCTCCCATGTCTTTTTAGTCCACCTTGTGGATAGTTTTCTAGCTCATTTCCCATTGGCTATTTAGGTTATTTATTAAGCAAATATAGCTCAATTTCCTAGTACATAAAAACACATTAAGAGAGGTCATTTACCTCTTTGTTTTCCAAGCTTTCCCACTTGTTTTCTCTTGTTCTTTCTTGATTGAAAATCGGCAAGGAGGTTTTATCACTTGTCAATCTTCTATCCAATACACATATTAGGGTAATGAGAGTTAAGTCTCATACTTAAACTCATAATTAAACCCTAGATTTACATATGTGTCTTAAAACATTAAAATTTGATGCTTACCTTTGGAATTTGAAAGAGAAATTGAATAAGTGGCAAGATAGGACTCCTCCTAGTCCTTTGAAGTTTGAATTAAGCTAAGAAGAGAGCATGGTAATGCACCATTAAGGGATGAATTTTTGGTAATACACAAAAATGGAGGGAAACATGGTTTTTCTTTGATTTTCCTTACCTTGAAGCAAAAGACAATGACAAGGCATAAAAAGATGAGCTTAAGATTCTTCAATGGAGATTATTCATGGCACCAAAATGGAGTTCTTGATGATTTGAAAAGATAGAAGTGTAGAGCTTAGTCTAACTAAGACAAAGGTAGTCTTGAAATTGATTTTGGAGCATGGAATCATAAGTTACAAGCAAAAGAAGATGAAGAATGGAGTTGTACTGTTGGAGAACGGCTGGAGCTTGGGAGGATGAAGATGAACACGTTGGGCATGAGTGGGTAAAGAAGGAAATGAGGAGAGAGGTAGTCATTTGGAGATATTTATGTTATAAAGGTAATTTCTACTTTTTACTTACTTTTCTTCCTTTCTTTAATTAACTAGCACATGGTGGTGAGTCACCACATAGAAAACCGTCCCCCCTTGCATATTAGAGATATTTCTGGTCTTTGTTGACCAAATAATTGACTTATGTTGACTTATAACTTAAACTAGCACTATTTGAGCACTATTCACAAATTAAGGCACATAGTTTTGAAATTTTTGATTTCCCATTGATTTAAACTTCATAATGTGATACTAAGTAGTGCACATGTTGATGGAAGAGTAATGATGGACATTTAGACACTCAAAACCCATTTACAAGACAATATTTCAAAAATGTGCTTTAAGGCTCCTTAACGCACATTTTGTGTTTTAACTTGTTTTCAAGCTTGGTTTTCTTTAGTAATTGATTTAAAATGTTCATTATCATGTTTATAAGGTATAGGATTGACCTTTAGGTCTTATACAAGGTTACACCAAGTCTAGGGCAAGTATTTGCTTAAATTGACATTTTGGTGTTTCCTTGTGTTTTCTTTGGTTTACTCGTCTACCAATGTTTCTTAAGGACTTAATTAGCCTTATTAAATCATAATTGTATGTTATTAAGTCTTGGTAGGCTCTTTGGGTCCTAACCAAGTTCATTCCAAGCTTAGAGCACGTTTTTGCTCAAACTGTCTTAGTAGTACTTTAATGTGTCTACTATGGTTTAGTTTACTTAATAGCATTTCTAAGGCACTTTTTAGCCTTTATGTACCATAGTCTAATGTTTAAACAACATATCAAGGTTTGGGTATTTCAATCTATGCCCCTTAAAAGAACTTCGTCCTCGAAGTTCACACTCCTCACGCATCATTTGAATTAGAACACGGGGATTACTTGCAAACTAAAGCTTCCATAGCCAAACATACTTTCACATCACAACCTCGGACTTAACGGTCCGGGTAACATATCCACAGCCATACATAACATAACGTACTTACATGATAGCCTTAGACTCAAAGGTCCGGGTAACATAACAACATTTATACTTACATAGTAACCCTCAGACTCTCGGGTCTGGGTAACATAACTACATTTAGACACATAGGTCTGGGTAACATAACAACTTTCAGAACTCAACCACATTAGGACTCAAGGTTAAAATAATATTTATTACACATACCACACCACATGTCTTAGCATGTATAGCAACCAAAAATACTTTTTATATACACTGTGATCCCGCAGATTCTTTGGGAGATCAAAACAATCACTTAATCTTTAACATATATACTTCCCATGTCACCGGTCCGAATACAAAGATTCATACGTCCTCAGTTCGTGAGCAAGTACTACAAAAATATTCTTTGTGAGGTTAAGTAGGAGAACTTTCTTTATTTAAAGTATCTATCTAAAGTATGGGAAATACCAATTGAAAATCCTTTTGAAAACGCATACAACTCCAAGTCTAACTTATGCTCTTTGTTTCTTTTTCTTAGCGTGGTTATTTGTGACCACTTATAGGGAGCTTCACGAATCATCCAACCCTGATGTGATCAGCATCAGTGTTGAACTATCCTTCCACCCTAATTTGTGTTCGGCTTCCGTTGATCACATGCAAATCAAGTTCCACCTCCCACTTCATTTTCAAGCATCAAATAATACACTCATTTCCAATTTTCTACCTTTTTAGTCATTCTAGTCATAATCATTACATCTCCAAAGGATAGAACTCCGTCTATCAGTTATCTCCATTCACTTTAATCTGTTTCCTAGGAAATCTTATTTTCACTAGGTTCTATGTCGATTTCATACCCTTTCATGAATCACTATATTGTATATATATACATATATTTTATCAAAATACAACACACGGTTTTACATTTATATACTGTTGGGTTTTTGTTCCCCGGAAGTTTCTTTACTCCCTTATACTTGTACTAACACACAACAATTAACAAAGTAGTCACACTTATCACGATGGTATTTCGCATCATCTGTGAAAAATTACCACAATTAACCATGAATGAATGCGTATGTTTATGTAACGCACGCACCAATCATCAAAACAAATTATTTTGTGCAATGCACACCATAGTTCACGTACACTTGTACGGTAAAGTACACTAAGCGGTTTTACACTCTACCGCCCTTAAAAGGGATTACGCCCACGTAATCAACCACTGAACATTGGTTTAAAATGTTCTACCGCAGTCATGAAGTGTTTTAACTTTCACGCGGTCTGTTATACAATATGTTCTGGTTAGAGGATCTTAACCGTACTGGTGGTTCAGTCCCTAAACCAAGAATTCTCACTGGAGTCCGTTTTAACTCTTAACTGGTTTCGGTTCGGGCCTGTGAGGCTCCTAGGCGTTAATAATTAACCATTTACTCATACTCACTATGCACATTCAACATTTGAATCACTGGCTCACTAGTTTCTGCTGCGCGACTCTGATAACTTTGGAGGTTAGTTTGCCTCACTCATTTTCCTCAATGTACTGTACATCACCGATTCATCACCTTTATCTTGTGAAGAATGGTTTCTCAACCGATGCATGGTATTGCTCGCCATGCGCTAATTCGGTGAGTTACAAACTTTCTATCCACTTCCATAATAATTTACTGTGTATACTGCTATGTATTTCACAATGATTGACTTGATTTCTTCCGACTTACTGTCGGTAGAGATTGAGCTACCATCTAATGTGTAGTGCTCTCTCAGTTATTTCCCACACTTGAGGTATATCCCATACCGATATTTAGTATCTAGTGTCACCGCAGTCACTTATGGCTAATTATGCCTCCACGTTTGGTTTGGTACAAGTATTCTTTCATTGGTATGACCTTGCATTTCCCATGCCTCGGTCACTATAGCGTTATAAGTATCTTTCTACTTCCACCACAATTAAAATTTCCTCAAACCCTAGCTATCTCACTCGATCATTTCTGCGCAAGTGCAATACCAAAACACTCAGTCATACAGAGTGCAGAGGCGTAAACTCTTGGCAGTAAATCTCTTATGCGATTCGCAATGAAATTCACACTGTGTTTTACTGAGACTCTTATCTCATAATACTGGCTACTGGTTTACTGCCTACTTCATTTGCTATCACTTACCGTTGTATCTCCACTGGGTTTAACTCATAGCTCTGCCTATCTGTCATATTATCGTCTAACAATACTTATACAACGGTCGCTTATTGCGCACCGTATTCTTACTTCTTTCACAACACTAACTTACATGGCATCCACTGTCATGTTAGCTTCTGCATATGTACTTCATCATTCGTATTACGGCTCATCATTCATTTGGATGACCACTGAATACACTATTTTTCGAATCTTTGTGCTCCCTGAGCGTTGTTCACTCTACATTTAGCATCACACACCTATGGTGGTTGCTGTTAAACTTATTACTCTTCCAGTCTCCACAACTGGTAGAACACTTCTTTTCGTATTTTTCTTATTCAACTCACTCTGGGATAATAACAACATGGTCAATCCTTATTGTATTTCTTGAACTTGGTTCATACAACTACCACTCCTGCGGTTTCACAATATCGAGAGGTATCCCCACTCTTAATGCAGTGGTTCGTTCTCCGCTCTATTTACTTATACAACATAAACTTCTGCAATCAATCAATTTACATAACACATTTGTTCGTGGCTTATAAGCCTTATTGCCTCGAGCTCTGCTCATTGCAGGCTATCCACACACATTTACTTCTCTGTACAACATTACATGGTTTAGAGGTACTATCTGCCTCCTAACGACTTATGTTTTACTGAGTTTAGTCACTACATTTTATTCAACTTCAGTTGACCCAAACACCCTTCAAGGACAGTTCCTGGGTGTACCTAGGTTATGCCATTACATCTGGCTTGTACTTGTGGGTACTTTTAGATTACTATGCCGTTTTGCGTTCTTAGATGGGTCTACTAGCCTTTTCCTGTGAAGATCGATATTCCTTGGTAGTCTAAGTAATCAGTCCGGGAGTTTCATCCCGTTCATTGCACATTAATGTGTCCATATTAGGCATCTGCCTTACCATGTATAGGCTGGATATTCGTTCCAGCTATCATGTTTATCCCTCAGGCTTCTTAAGACATATGCGATGTTATTACTTACAAGCCAGTGCGCCTCGCACTTCTTGACTCATGAACATTCCCTTGAAATGGATTCACTAATTCTTTTAGTCTCGTTAACTTAACTGAGTTCTTTTACTCCAATCATTCGTGGTAATCTGTTGCTCTTGTTTGACTTTTACTGCTGACTGTAGTACGGAGTCGACTACTTCCCGTGTTCCCGACTCTACTCGTATACATATGTGGGGTACCCTACTGATACATTGCTACTTACCCGATGAACCCATAAGTAGGTCTGTCAGGCCCACAAGCTCTTATCGGAGTGCGGTCGTCCCACATTGCAGTTGGTACACTCGTAGTGTCCGTCACACGCCTAGGTGAAGTATTCTGTTGTCAACTCCCTTATATCATCCTATGACAACATGTATTCCGTGCTTCCCGAACTTAATCAACGGAAGGTCTATCCACTGTTGTATCATTATGAACTCCATCCATTCCCCCGGGTTGCTACCCTTGAGTTTACCGGTTTCCGTCCGGTTATTCAAAAGTAAACTGGGTATAACATACCTACCGTGTGGCACTGAGGCCGGTATAGGTTCTCTGCTTTGGTTTAAAAGAAGGTTAGAAACAAGTACAGGTTTGAAAGAAAACTTGGTTTTGAAAAGAAAAGAGTTTGGAAAAAATCTGGGTTTGAAAGAAAATTCTTGTGGTTTAACAACGTCTTCTTGCCTTAACCAAGTCTAGCTTCTTGCTGACTGGTGTATTTCAAATTACAGAGGTTAGGCTGTTAAGCCCTTCCACGGTTACGATTATCTCACTCAACTTCATGGTACTTTACTAAGTACTTTGTAGTTGTTAAATTTTTTTTCCCTGAACAGCCCTGTTATAGCAGCACTTGCCATGGAAAGTGCGCCATGTTAACTGGCTTATCGGCTGAACACTTACCGGTTGCGGTATTGTTTTTATCTGCACCATATTCAGTGGCCTTGTTGGATCTTACCTTGATACTCTAATCTGATAATCATTCTTCTGCACAACTGCTCATTGGTCTTCACATGGTAATCATTAACTAGGTTGTTTCCCATTCTGGGAGACCCCTTTTTACTTAGTAGTGTATCTTCTTCGTAGCCCGTTCCACGCATTTTTCGTGGTTATTGAGACTTGCCTCTTGTTTGGGTACTACGTTGTAGTTCCTTCGTCGGTTGGTATACCGTTGTTGACATTATTTAATAATCGTGGTCCCGTAGACATGTGTCTCGGGTTCCATTACTTTACTTCTTGCCTGTTGGACAGTTGGTGTGTTGCAAGCTGGTTGTTCTCGACTGCTCGGCATGTTGACCCAGGTTGCTGGAAATTCCATTCTTCTATACACAAGATTCTCCATTCTTCGATATTAAATGCGGTTAACATTGTTCAGATGGAAACCGTCTCCGGGATTCCCACTTTCGGGATCTACCGTATGACAGGTTATCCGTACCTATAGAGATACTTAATAACAGCCAGATCGGGTATTCCCGAGTAAGAGAGGACTTTCATCTCTCTGGCTTTATTCCCGAGTTATAAAACAGGGACTGTGGAGGGTGGGAAGGAGATTGTAGGTTTCCAGTACACACTGGTAATTCCTAACTAGCGTATCTCTCACGCTGTCACTCAACCCTTAACCCAAAGTACTAAAATCCTAACTCGGTACTTCCTAAGCTCAGTAATTTAGTCATCAGAGCGATACTTCGCTCTGATACCAGTTTTAGTAACACCCCAACTACAACCATACACTTAACAACAAATTGCAGCGGAAAACTCAACTCATCACATTACTCAACTCAATGGTGTTACACGCCGTTAGCCACCCACGTGGCTAACAAGGCTAATACATATGCATTGTATCAGTCCGATGGACCAGATTTCCGAGCAACTACACATTACATTCTCGTTCCATTTCGAACGGTTAATATACATATACATTGCAACTGTACCGAGTATTTACAAACTAATGCCGACAACAATTTCGGTCTTACTACACCTACAATACATACTCAATTTGAATGGCTACCAATGTACAAACAACCACCCCGTCCTCCTCTCGAACGGCTTCCAGCTCCTTCTACCTAAAATAGAAAAGGAAGAAAGGGTGGCCCCCCAGGGGGCTCAGCACCTTTGCTGGTATGGTAATCGAGCAGCCCGCATACTACCGGGCCACGGACAACTAATTGTCGTCTAAGCATGCAGTTGATTATATTTAAATCACGCATGTAAACTATAAACACATAACACATTACATACCCACAACAATGGGGCTCAACAAACAGTCAACACATCAATACTCGTTACAACACTCATTGTGTCCTTTATCCCTAGAGGGTTTCTACTCTAATGGAGCTATTTCCATAATGGACGACACTTACCCACTAGTCAGGTTATACTCCAAATCGTCTTATAATAACTTGGGATTCATATCCATGATCCACATTCTCCACGTAACATTTCACATCACACATCACATACATTCGACATAACGTCGCAATAAGAATTATAGCGCAACATTAACACTTAGCATAACGGGAACGGTTCTCTTTAGGAACCGACCCAAACATAGTCAGTTCACTTGAGAGCCTAAAGAATGTTGCCAAACTCATGCTAAGCTTGTTACATAACTCGTTACCGTCCTGTTAGATGAACGGATAACTTAACCCCAAGGTGCGTCGGATATAGTAATCCAAGCACACCGAACAAACATAGTATGCCTCTGAGCCCGACGTGAGTCAGTAAAATAGCCTTGGTTAAGCTAAAGGGAAGGTTGGTAACCAAAAAGGAAAGTGACCATAACATACGGAGAGGATCGAACCTGATATGACAACGACCCCCATACTACACACGCGTGGCCGGAACACTCCGACTCCTCAATCCCCGGTTAGCACTTGTTAGAAGTCTCATTATTGGACTTAGTACATTAATTCACAAATAGGTGGTTAGGTTTAGTTAGACACACACAAGGGTAGTGAACATACTAACACGCACAAACAACACATAACTAACTCACGCATAGCTGTGGTTATAACGTTCCCATGGTTTGGGTCGTTAAATCCGAATACCGATCTATTATGTAATCCTAGAGTCGGTTAGTTAAGTTTAGCACAGATTTAAAGCTAAACGGTATCGGAACTATGCACGCTACATAATTAAACAACTATAAACTCATTACATGTTTTTATCTTAAAAGGTGGCAAACATTTAGAAAAACACATTGGCATACAAGCCGGTGTAATCCGGTAGAATGCAGGTTGCAAGAAAACCATACCTGTCACCGAGGTCCACTCTATTGTGTCCTCCTATGTTCCTCAAACTATCCTTGAACAACTGGTAACATTACAATTACTTTCATTAACATTGGGGTAATACGTTGTTTAACGTCTAATGAGCCCATAGTTAACCCCGTCATCCCGTTACACTTAATTTTTACTATGGTGATCATAAGTTCACAACTCTCACATCAAGCCTAACACTTGTTTACACATTTTAAGGCCTTTACATGTCACCAAACAAGGCCTAAACATCACCTAAAACCATTACCATTCATCCCCCAACATTGGAAGCTTTAAACAAATTTTTTCCTTCATCTCTGGTCTGGACCGCCCCTCTAGGGAGGTCCCAGGGGCGGTCCACAACAGAAGCCACATTTTTCAAAGTGCTTTTCTCCCCATTTTGAACTCCAAATTCACCCCAATCTTTTCCTAAGCATTACTCATGTTTTCCTACATGTTTTAACATCTTTTTGGCACACTAAAACCCTCTCTAATCATCCCAAAAACTCCTTAAACTTTTACTCAATCCTTAACACTTAGAACATTTTTCCTTACACTTGTGACTTGTAATTTTGCCTTGGACTTTCAACTAACTAAAGTGTTCTTCCACAACAAGGTAACCACTCCTAAAGCATCATTTTGCATCGCCCTCATCCCCTTTACACACACTCCTCAAGTCTTTCCCACAAGTTCATAATAAAACCTTCACAAGGCATTACATTTCCATTGTTCACCAAACTTTGCACAAGATCAAACCACATTTCCACCATGACCTTGGTGTATCTAGAAATCATCCATTATCTCTCTAAATCTCCAAGACTATGCCCAAGGCATCTTAACACCTTAATTCACTTTCTTTCACCAATTTAACACTTAACAATCCCTAGAACAATCTAGGTCACCAAACATCATTTAATCACCTAAAACACCTTGTTTACTCACCAAGTTTTGACATAGTTTCTCTTGTATCGCCTTTCACCAAAAAACACATAGATTTTCACCTTTAGACAACCAAGAACACTAAATCTCTTAATACACATTCTTACACACAAACATATTGTTTTTCATCCTTTAATCATCAAAGACATTCATCTCCACAAGAAATATTCATTACACACAACTAAACCATTAAACTACACTACATCATAATATAGTGCATAAACATAAATTGCTTGGCACTTAGGCCCTTAAATTGCATTAAGCTTAAACACTGAATTTCCACATTTAAATGCCTTCAACCTGCAAATACACACAATAATGCTCCCATGTCTTTTTAGTCAACCTTGTGGATAGTTTTCTAGCTCATTTCCCATTGGCTCTTTAGGTTATTTATTAAGCAAATATAGATCATTTTCCTAGTACATAAAACCACATTAAGAGAGGTCATTTACCTCTTTGTTTTCCAAGCTTTCCCACTTGTTTTCTCTTGTTCTTTCTTGATTGAAAATCGGCAAGGAGGTTTTATCACTTGTCAATCTTCTAACCAATACACATATAAGGGTAATGAGAGTTAAGTCTCATACTTAAACTCATAATTAAACCCTAGATTTACATATGTGTCTTAAAACACTAAAATTGATGCTTACCTTTGGAATTTGAAAGAGAACTTGAATAAGTGGCAAGATAGGACTCCTCCTAGTCCTTTGAAGTTTGAATTAAGCTAAGAAGAGAGCAAGGTAATGCACCATTAAGGGATAAATTTTTGGTTATACACAAAAATGGAGGGAAACATGGTTTTTCTTTGATTTTCCTTACCTTGAAGCAAATGAGAATGACAAGGCATGAAAAGATGAGCTCAATCTCCTTCAATGGAGATTATTCATGGCACAAAAATGGAGTTCTTGAAGATTTGAAAAGATATAAGTGTAGAGCTTAGTCTAACTAAGACAAAGGTAGTCTTGAAATTGATTTTGGAGCATGGAATCATAAGTTACAAGCAAAAGACGATGAAGAATGGAGTTGTACTATTGGAGAACGGCTGGAGCTTGGGAGGATGAAGATGAACACGTTGGGCATGAGTGGGTAAAGAAGGAAATGAGGAGAGAGGTAATCATTTGGAGATAATTATGTTATAAAGGTAATTTCTACTTTTTACTTACTTTTCTTCCTTTCTTTAATTAACTAGCACATGGTGGTGAGTCACCACATAGAAAACCATCCCCCCTTACATATTAGAGATATTTATGGTCTTTGTTGACCAAATAATTGACTTATGTTGGCTTATAACTTAAACTAGCACTATTTGAGCACTATTCCAAATTAAGGCACATAATTGTGAAATTTTTGATTTCCCATTGATTTAAACTTCCTAATGTGATACTAAGTAGTACACATGTTGATTAAAGAGTAATGATGGACATTTAGCCACTCAAAACCCATTTACAAGACAATTTTTCAAAAATGTGCTTTAAGGCTCCTTAACGCACATTTTGTGTTTTAACTTGTTTTCAAGCTTGGTTTTCTTTAGTAATTGATTTAAAATGTTCATTATCATGTTAATAAGGTATAGGAATGACCTTTAGGTCTTATTCAAGGTTATACCAAGTCTAGGGCAAGTATTTGCTTAAATTGACTTCATGGTGTTTCCTTGTGTTTTCTTTGGTTTACTCGTCTACCAATGTTTCTTAAGGACTTAATTAGCCTTATTAAATCATAATTGTATGTTATTAAGTCTTGGTAGGCTCTTTGGGTCCTAACCAAGTTCATTCCAAGCATAGAGCACGTTTTTGCTCAAACTATCTTAGTAGTACTTTACTATGTCTACTATGGTTTAGTTTACTTAATAGCATTTATAAGGCACTTTTTAGCCTTTATGTACCATAGTCTAATGTTTAAACAACATATCAAGGTTTGGGGTATTTCAACAAGATACAAAAGAGAACTCTTCCAGTACAATACTTCCGGAAGATCTCATATCTACTCTATAGTCCTTCTAGAAGCTACTTCTGGAAAGTCCACTACACTTAGTGAAAATTACATATCACCAGTTACAACTAAAAACTCAAGTCTATGTCGCTGCGCCTCTTCCCAAGTCCCCCAGTACTTCAATCTTCATCTTGCAACCATAAATCCAAACAAACACAGAAAGGGGTTGCACCAATCAGATTAACTGAGTAAGTCATCATTTCACCTTGTAAAATTCAATTTGCTTGGAAAGGTTTTAACATGATATATCGTGCATTATCATAATTGCAGTAACACCAGAACTTACACTCCTTTAGTAATTTCCTACCAGTAGATGTCCTACTAATATAAACATCACCATACGATACAAATTTATGGCTATGATAAGGGATTAGGTTTAACCAATGTTTCTAGATAAACATCCAATATCAAATCTCAAGGGACACACCGGTCCGAAGACAAAGGGATCTAAGTCCCACGTTCCCTTGAATAAATTCCTGCAAGCAACTGGTCATAAGACGAAGGACACAATTAAGGTCCATTGCCCTTTGAGTAACCAATTCTCCCTCACGCTATGTCCTTAAGTGTGAACACCCCCAGAAGTTCCTTAAAGCTAAAGGAGTAGATCATAGGGGCCTCACCATAATTTATTGGTACTGGTGCAGATTCTGTGTAAAAGCTTATTCATTCCAAGGAAAACTTCCCCTTATCAAACGAATAAAGAAATAAAGTCCAAAGTAAAAAAATCCATTTAGTCACAACAGAAGTCTCAAATATCATCTCCACAATCAAACAACACAAACTCTTTCCAAAACAAAGTATATTAACTCAGCTAAATTGTTGGAGGATAATTCCATCAACCAAACACTAGGTATAAACAACAATCACCATCAAGATATACAATTTGGTGAAAACAACGACTTACCTGACTAACTTACTTCACCAGTTATAGAACAATTCCCCTCTTGTAATTAAACCCGCACATTCTATAGAATACTCGTCCTACTAGCTTTGTTTTCCTTCTATGGTTGCTAACTCGTTCTTAATTTGGGTTTTCTAAGCCTCAAAGAGAGTTGCAATATCTATGTGGTAAATACAAATGAGTAATAGTGGTTTATATAGAAACTTAAATTCTAGTCTATGATGGTGGTGTAGGTGGTAAACAGAATATAAATTCAACTATAGGTAATCATAGGTGATTATTAACTTAGACGTGAAACACATACTGCTAGGCTAGTACTAAGGTGAACAATAAGAAGAAGACACCTGGTCTGGGCGGTGATAAAAATACGGCTTGTGGGTCCCACTCATTTACCTAATACTTCTTGTGGTAAGTTCTTCTGGAACATTCTTCCGGAAGGCAACACCTTAGTCACTTCCTGAAGGTAACTTCACTCATCAAAACTCTTCCCTTCGAAAGGTACACTTACTTCTAAGAATAACCATTCATAATTGCTAAGACATCATTTGGGGTATTTCATCCTTTCCCTCTAAACAAAGCTTCGTCCCTGAAGCTTATAATCATCATGCCAAGAAATTACTTTAAGTCGGCCAACTACTAAATAAGATCATCCACCACCATTATAATTTTGTATAACAATCAGTCAACACCATCTTATTTATCCAATACAATTATTCATCAAAATCCATAGTGAATCACCACATTTTTACGTAGCACTTTGAAAACAAAGCCACTTCAAACAAATTCTTCTGGAGATTTCTTCCTATATCTCACTCTTCCCCCCATTGAAAAGTTTTGACCTGAAACTTAAATTGTTACATGCTAGAATAGCTTAGGATATTTCTTTCTCATCCATACTTCTTCTACCCATGTCACTTCATCCACCCCATGATTAGACCATAATTGTAACACCCCTTCTCGTAAAATCACCATAAATACAAACTTGGTATGACATTTCCAATCCTTAAAACAATAGTACCGCAGAAGGATTCAACCAAACACTAATTCGGGTGTTACCATCATCGCTCGCCCACGTGAGTAACGAAGCGTCCAAATCCATAACACAAATAACCACTGTGATGACAGAGATAGAAACCATATACATAACCTCCTTCCATAATCAAATCCGTACAAGTGAGCAATCTAAGTACTTTCCAAAGTTTACAACCCTAATGTATAACATAATACAATTCCAAATGTACAATAATAAAATAAACGCTAGCTATCCAGCGTTCCGCACTCCGGCTTCAATCTCGATCGATCACCTGTAATATGTTGCCGCATGTGTAATCCTAGTTTTTTTAGATCACTTAAGTTATTTAGTTGTCTTAACATGCGGTTATTTACATGCAGTTCCGTTTTACGTGGATATCAATAAACCGTAAATATTGTAAGTAAACACTCAGATGTTCAACCAATGCATACACCACATTGCACAAATATTCATTCACATCCGCAAAATGATAAACGAGTAAGTGCGATAAAACGTGTAAGTCAAATTCTTGCGAACAAGACTCGTTACTTGGCCTTCGAGGCCCCTTTATCCGTTTTCCACATTCACGAGAGTTAATTGAGTCTTGTATTATTAATTGACCATGTCTATCTATTTAATCCACTTAATTTTTATCCACTGACAGTCATCCTGTTAGTAGACGACATGTCCAAAATACTTACCCCTTATGTCTCATATTATATGGCAGGACACCAATGGCAGTACCATCCCTGTGAGCCTCGGTTTTAAACCCTATCCTATGTTGATTAAAGCTGATTAGGATCTAACCGGGTTTTAGGTCCACTTATAACCTAAGTTTAATAACTATGCCATATAACATTAATTATCAAAACCTAAGCCAGCTCACTAGAACCTATTATGAGTCGCCACCTAATTTTTACCTAGATTAAATTAGGAAAGGAGAGTTCGGGTTCGGGGGCTTGGTATACAACTTATTTAGGGTTCAAATTACTATCATTACCCCTCCTACGTCATTTTTCCTCTACTTTGTTTATTTATGGCTTACTACAAAGTTGTTTTTAACCTAAGTGTGAACTTCTATTTTTTTTATTTTTTAACATTTTTTTTGACAGAAAATTAAAGTGAAATATGAAAATACCTAAACTAGGGTTTTTGAGGCAGAATTAGGTCAAATTTTAATTACGTCCGTAGCCACGGACCTAATATCCGAGACCACGGACCCCAATTGAATTAAATGATTACGAAAACATAACTAAAATAAAAACGCAAACTTTAAAAGTCTGGGGCCATGGACAGGGTGTCCGTGGGCCCGGACATGTATTGACAGAAACCCTAAAATTTGAAAAATTGAAAAATAATAAATCCTGCCACCGTCCGTGGATGTCCGTGGTCACGGACAACCCGTCCATGGTCGCGGACCATGCGTCCGAGGTCACGGACCACCCACGGACAGTGGGTTTTTGATGGTTCCTGACGGTGTTTTTAGCTCAAAATTTATGTGCTTGTAGCCTGAAAGATGTACAAGATGTTAGTGCTTAAAAGTCTTCAATTTGAAATCGAATTTAATGCGAAACTTAACGAACAAGTAACTGGACAGAAGCTTAAACAAACAGCAACTCAGAAGCTATGAAAGGTTAGTTTGCCCTCAAAATTTAATAGAAGACCAATGAAGTCGTATTGAATCAAAAGAAGGAGGTCCCAACTTGTTTAACCTTCTGTGTCAATGAGATTCTTCATGTCGGGAATCTTTCGGTGCTCCGTTGAAGCCGTTTCCAAATTGGATTCGAACTGAGCTTCTGACCTTTGAGAATTGGTGATGTTCTTCACGTTTTGGTGGTGGTTTGAAGGTGTTTTGATGATTGTGGATGTGATGGGAATTGAAAAATGTGTTTCGGTGTTGATTTTGGTGAGATTTCGGTATTGTTTTGGTGCTTCAAGGTGCAAAAACGTGGGAGGCTGGCTATGGAGAAGAGTTTTGACTGCCTAGGGTTCAGAGTGCTTGTGAGATTGTGATTTTATCCGATGATCTATCCCTTCATATAGACTTTCTTAAAGATAAAGAAAATCTAGTAAAAGTAAGATTTTTTGGCATTTTAATTAAGTGACTTCCCGAAAGAATTTTTACTCTGAAATTTTAACCACGTGTCAAGGATGGCAATTATGATTTTTCTGAAGTGGAATCGAATTTTTTAAATGTTGGAATATTTTCAAATTCAATTTCTCGTCAGATTCAATCAAAAATTGCTAGAAAATTATTGGAAATTCAAAAAATCAAAATTCCAACTCCATTATGCTTAAAATGTCATCCTCTAACATGGGTTAAAATTTCAAAACATTTCAAGCTGATTTGAGCATCTTTTGGAGGAGAGAGAAAGCCTATAGGAGGTCTTGGGAGTCTTAAAAATTACAAAAACGCCCCTGACGACGACAAAACTGCTCCCCATGTCCCGAAATGTGCCGATCGAGCCGGAATCCATCATGACTTGATTGAAGTGCCTCTCACAACACCACAGCCTTATAGACCCTAACCAGGGGAGGTCAAAATTTTAGGTATAACAGATTGCCCCCCGTCAACTAGACTTTGTAATGAATATGAAAAGTCTGGTTGATGCTTGAGTGATGCCCCAAAATTTTGGATCGTAAATAGACCCTGCATGCCTTTGGAGACTAACAAGCCACGTCGAGCTATTCTAAGGTGCTGACTACCTATAAATAAAATGAAATGGAGTAATGTCAAGCGATTCTAAGGCGTAGACAACCTAAAATGTGAAATTGAGATAATGTCAAGCGATTCTAAGGCGTTGACTACCAAAAAGGTGAAAATGTGATAATGTCAAGCAGTTTTAAGGCGTTGACAACCTAAAAAGTGAAAATGAGATAATGTCAAGCGGTTCTAAGGCGCTGACAACCTAAAATGTGAAGACTGGGTTATACGCAAATGCAAGGATGTTGAAATGCTAATGATGCTGATGATGTTGATGATGCTGATGATGTTGATAATGCTAATGATGTTGATGATCTCGGATGCTTCTAGGGACCGAAAACCCGTGCCAATGCTCCTGGCTGGACCCAATGTGGACTTATTGCCATCGCCCCCCAAGCCGGTGTGTAGGGATAACTCTTGGTAAAAACCCTGGGGACTTATTGCCTTCGCCCACCATTCGTTGATCCCAAAGTAAGAAGACATAACACAGGAGGATTTATTGCCATCACCTCGCCAATTTTCTGTCGCTAGGTCTTGTGGCGCGCCGGGATAATGCAACTAGGTCTTATGACAAGCCTATATAAATGAGATGAATGCAATGTGTTTGATGAGAGTGGGTAAGCTAAAGGATCTTACTATGAGCCTAAAGGAATGCAACTAGGTCTTATGACGAGCGTAAATGTTGGATCTAGGTCTTATGACGAGCCTAAAGGAATGCAACTAGGTCTTATGACGAGCCTAAAGGTTGGAACTAGGTCTTATGACGAGCCTAAAAGAATGCAACTAGGTCTTATGACGAGCCTAAAGGATGGTTCTAGGTCTTATGACGAGCCAAAAGGTTGGATCTAGGTCTTATGACGAGCCTAAAGGTTGGAACTAGGTCTTATGACGAGCCTAAAGGAATGCAACTAGGTCTTATGACGAGCCTAAAGGATGGTTCTAGGTCTTATGAGAAGCCTAAAGGTTGGATCTAGGTCGTATGACAAGCGTAAAGGATGGTTCTAAATGAAAGTGAGTTAAGTGTACGATGGGTCTAAATGAATGTAAGAGGATTAGGGCTCAAGACGGGCCGGTGGATGTTTGAGTGTGGACATAAGGCTTAGGACGGTCCTGAGGAAATTTGAAGTGGAGGTAGGGCTTAGGATGAGCCCGAGGATGTTTGAATGTGAAGGTAGGGCTAAGGACGGGCCTGAGGAAATTTGATGTGGAGGTAGGGCTTAGGACGGGCCTAAGGAAATTTGATGTGGAGGTAGGGCTTAGGACGGGCCTGAGGAAATTTGATGTGAAGGTAGGGCTTAGTACGGGCCTGAGTGATGTGAAAGGGGTTTAAACCTTCAGGTTTCAGGTTTCTGGGCCTCCATCGGTGTAGTTGTTGCAATTGTTGGGACCAACAATTGCCCCAGTATTTTTCCTTAAGGTAATCTGAGTTTTTAAGGATTTTATGGCAATCGATCTGAACGATCGATTGCCCCCAGTATTACGTAAAAAGAAGTCTCACTCTCACAAGGTCAGATCTATCTTTATGTGGTGCTTTCTATCCTACACTCAAAGTGTTTAATGCTTGCACTCGTGCTCTCTTTTTGGCCAAAACATCTCAAACATTGAATTTGACATTTGTTAGATTTACGCGTTCAACCTGTTACTTTCACGTGATTGGATACACAACTACTAAGTCGGAAATCTTTTGAGCTTATAATGTGGCTATGGGGTGTGATGAAAGACAATAGGACGATGAAGGAATGTTTAGGATATATGGAGCTTTAAGGGTGACCAAAGCTGCAACTCGCACCTTCTTTCGGACTTGCCTTCTTTGTTTTGAAGTCGTTTAGCTACTTCATGATGACTTTGCTAGTGAGCTTGGGACTTTTGGGCTGTTCCTCGCACCCTCTCTCTTTCTACCAATTTTGGATTTCTTCGAGGCTTTTCAGGTTTGCCTTTCTTTGAATCTTTTTTCCTTTGGGGTTCTTGTGTTTCCCGGTTATGAACTTTGAAAGCTGTTTTTTATGTTAGCTCATTTGGATCTTGTGTCACTTTGGGACCATTTACGGATCGTTCCGTCATGCTGGTAGCATTTTCGCATCTTTGGACTTGTGAAGTTGCTGTTCGGAAGTCGGGCTCCTTGCTTTCTTTGGTCACCGGGTTGGTTACTCTTCATTGGCTGGCTTATTTTGTGGAGTTTGTAGTGTTGTAAAAGAGGACATGTATGAAAAGCTCAGCGGGGGTGCCTAGGGTGTAATGTTAGGGTTCACAAGCTTTTGGCTATGTGGTGTTGTACCTAGGTGCTTCATCATCCCTAATAGTTGTGTATCCGTTCTTTGTTACTTTTCATAGGTGTTATCCCCAAAATCTTTACCCTCCTTTAAACATGAACAATGTTTTTCTAGGGTCGGTGCATGGCTAAGGGTAAAGAGGTGACTTTTCATTCAATGGATCTTTATCCTATTTTTGGAAAGAATATGGAATTTAAGGTGGTAAGGTTCATAAAAGTTGTGATACCGTGAAAACAAGAAAGGGGCAATATGTGACAAGATGTGATATTGGCACTTTGGTAAAGGGGTATGGAGAAGATTTAAGAGGTCAATGGTTCGAGTCTAATTAATGACAAACAACTTTTGTGATTTTTGTTTTCATTTTAATCCTTCTTTCTCTTTTTTTCTTTTATTTATAATTTAAAAGATCAGATTTTATTTGTGAAAAAGCGGAAAAAAATGTTTCTTTCCATTGATGGTTTATTTTCTTTTAAAAAATCCAAAACACAAAAAAAAATCCTTTGAAACGTGATTTCAAAAAAACAGAAAATTGTAATCTCATTTTATGATCGATAGTTATCTTCCTTTTTTTTAATCATGATTGTTCATCCCTTTTTTCTAGATAACTTTTTTTATCCTTGTCCTTTTTATTCTCGTAACTACTTACTTGTTTTCAAATTTCAAAATTCAGGAAAAAAATCTTTTCTATTTTTACTGGTAGTTTATTTTATTAACAAAACCATGTTTTTCGAAATTCCTTCATTTTTGTTAAGTGATTTTGAAAATTTTAATCGTTTAGTAGTTTAGTTATTTAACGTTTTCTTTTAAATAAGTTTTTACTTTTATTTTCACTTCCTATTAACTAGTTTGTTTATTTTCAAATTTGTAATGTTTGTTAAGTTGTTAAGATTCTCGAGCTCTTATTGATCTACCTTTCCTCTATATAATCACTTCATACTCTTGTTACGAGGGGGAGACGGTTCATACAACGTTCGTACACACATATACAGAGAATTCAGTTGCCTCCAAACACAGAGCTCACCAGCCTACATAATATGAAATGTTCTCAGCTCTCTTCCGCAGCGCAACACCTTTTTTTGTGTAGCACATCAGCCACGACCACCGTGGTCTAGCCTCCCGATTAATTGTCTTACATTAATTCCACCGTCGTTTCATTACCAAACATCACCATGGTTGTTCATTTCCATTGTCAAACACCATCGTTCCATCATTGTACATGCGTTTTCACCTGGCAAAATTTGCTCTTATCCACGGTAGTACCACAACTGATTTTTTATGTCCCCTACTGCTTCGCTTAGCTGTTGCCATGAATCCCAAAGCAAGCACCATCAACGCTCGGGTACATTCCCAATCTGCCTGAAGAACAATAAACACTAATACCCGCCCATAGTCATTCTCAGCGCCTCCTTGAATTGGCCATCCGACCAGCAACACCATTTTCCTCCCCTGTTTCAGCTCTTGTGGTCACTACCACTGGTCTCCTTGAATTGGAAATCCAACCAGCAACGCCATCGGCCTTCCTCATTTCAGCTCTTGACAAGTGAAGGGGCTCGTAAAAAACAAGGGGAGGAGCTCTGTAAATTCGGGAGGTCAAACCTCCTAAACTGAGTTACTGGGAATTGTTGGAGAGCCCCCCGATCTTGTGTGTGATTACAATTCTGTTCCTGTAAGTGTGAGTCTTCCTTTTTCTTTACGTATACATGTGGTTAATAATGGCTAATTTGTTTTTTTGCTGGGGTTAAGGAGTTAAGTGGGGTCAGATAATAATAATAATTAGTCTGATAGTGTCTATCTAAGTTAATGGATGAGTTAATGTTTTTTTTATTTGTTGAAAAGCTAGCCTGAAGCGTACTTCAACATCATTATGATCAGTTTATTATAACTACTATTCGTTTTTAAGTGTTAGTCTTCCGACTCCACCATTTTGTTTAATGAATTTCATATTTTTTGTTGTAAGTGATGTGCGGTTATTTCGAGAAATCTTACCAAGCTCGGTTAAACTGTTCAAAAGGATAATGTCATAATCACTTATCCTTAAAGATTATAATAGAAATGAAAAAGAATTTATAAGGGTAGTGAAGGAATCTGAACCCTTAGAAATTCATATCAGCCCCCGAACTCATAGCTCTAAAGTCATAACAATATTCCCTTTCCAAGTTTAAAAGGTTAAACTTAGGTGGCGACTCTATTTAGGTTTGTGTGGGCCAGTTATAACGATTAAACTTTAATTCTATAATTTCAGTTTAATAACTTTAATTGCAAATCGAACCTTGGAGCCTTAGGCTTAATACTTAAGGGTTCAAAACCAACGCCCACAGACTGACGACTCTGCTGGGGACACCACCTAAGTTTTAAAATTCTAAACTTAGGAAAGAGGGCTTAACTTGAACTTATAATTTTTAAGGCTTACTTTTTTATGATATTATCCTTTTAGTTTGTGCATTTTTTTATTTTGTGCATACGAGAGACGAGGGTCCAAATAAACCAATCATTGGTCTGCTTAGACATGGCCCGTTCTGAGACTCACACCGTAGGGTGATGTGTAAAAGTGGGGGAAATGAGGAGGATGGCGTGCAAGCCCCATCCCTCCACTACTGGGCCCAAAGCCCCAGCACCTCCGAACGTATCCTTACCTGAAACCAAATACCGGTCATGCCAAGGCGTGACCCGTCCTGAGACACACCTTAGGGTGATGCGTAATGGTGGGGGAAATGAAGAGGATGACGTGCAAGCCTCATCCCTTCACTACCTGGGCCTAAAGCCCCAAGCACTCTCCGGATGTACCCTTACCCCTTTGATGAAACTTGCATTGTGAGGACATGCATATTTTCTCATTATATCTCTGTGATTCTGTGCTTCTGTGATAAGCATGATTGTGTGGGGTTAGTAGCTGAAATAAATCATCTTTTGTTTGATCTTTACCTTTCGGCCCAAAGGCCCATTCTAGTCTAGGTGAACTCTTTCGCCTGGCTTCGGCCCAGATACCTTAGATCGTGGTGGTCTCTCTTTTGGCATCAAAAGTTCCTAAGTCTGAATCATTCATTTTTGATCCATTTGTGTAACACCCCAACTCAATCCAAATGTGGTCTCGCAACTTAACCGTATATATATAAACATATCGCAGCGGAATTCTTTACAAATCCAGGACCTTGCCACGGTCTGACTACAGAATATACCGAACATTAGTGCAACAACCTTAAACATTTACATATCCTTCTTACAACCCCCTCACATCCTATACATCTTACTAACTCATATTGCCATACGAGTGTACATGCACAACTCGTAGGCCACTCTTAACCCTTAACACTTGTACTCCTTCTTACTCTCGCGACAGCCGCCTCCTGATGTTCACCTGTGTAGTAAAAAAAAGTCCCCGAGGGGGTCAGCACGAATGCTGGTACGATCCTCTCATGGCCCCCAAGCTAACGTGGCTACGACGACTAATTGTCGATAGCATGGAGGTTGATTAGATGCACAACATAATAGAAAGTGCAGTAAACAAACAACTCAGATATGAACAATCAAAGTTCACACACAATGAACGACTTAAATGCGTTCCCTTAATTGGAGAGTTAGTTATTTAACTCCTTAAGTTTTGTTTCCTCTTAAACTCGGTCCAACCTTATCTTACCTCAATCTTAATCCTTATCTTAGTCTTAGAAAACAAACCATTCTTTAAATAGAGATGGCTGTAGCTTATCTCAGTCTTAGAATACAAACCATTCTTTAGGTAGATATGATTGTATCTTATCTCAAACCTTATCTCAATCTTAATCCTTATCTTAGTCTTAGAAACAAACCATTCTTTAAATAGAAATGGCTGTAGCTTATCTCAGTCTTAGAATACAAACCATTCTTTAGGTAGATATGGTTGTATCTTATCTCAAACCTTATCTCAATCTTAATCCTTATCTTAGTCTTAGAAAACAAACCATTCTTTAAATAGAAATGGCTGTAGCTTATCTCAGTCTTAGAATACAAACCATTCTTTAGGTCGATATGGTTGTATCTTATCTCAAACCTTATCTCAATCTTATCTCAGTTCTTATCTCAATTAAGTCAACCGTTCTTTAATTAGAATGGTTGTACCTTAATTCATTGTTTATCTGTCGGGTCACGTAACCCTAACCAATGAGTTATCAGCTCCATTGGTTTACATAAACAATATTTGTTAGAATTAGTTGGGCATTTAGGTAGATCCCACCACACCATCTTAATGCCACCTACCCTGGACGGGAATCCAGCGTAGCTGAGCCGGCAACCGGCCCTTGGCTACAAGTCCGAAGACAAGTCCTTAATCGGAGGTCGAATCTACTATAGATAACGACCCCCTTTCCTTAGCATGCATGACCGGAGATCGGTCCCGGGTTTCCTCACTCAAGTTCCAGTTAGTAGTTATCTCAAGACCCTGTTTGTTGGTTAACCTCTTTCGGTTCATATCGTCCCTCAATAGGGGGCGTTCCTTAGTCTCACTCAATTCCTTACTAAGCATTGGTTAGAAGTTCTCACGGTATGTTGTGTTAGTTTTCAAACATCACACAACAATACAATATACATATATATGTTCCGATTGCATGCTTTATCTTGTTTAGTGAGCACACAAAACAAATAGCACACAAGCCGAGGGACACCTCGTTAGCAAGCAGGTCACAAGAGAACTGTACCGTTCACCGTTGGTCGTTCGGCTGCTTACTCTCTTCCGGAGTCCAAACTCCCAAGTCCTAAAACATTCATTCAGTTTTAGGTTGTTAATCACTTAACTTAATATGACTTACTTAACTTGTTTAACTTACTTAATTCCTTAATGATCCCCACCTAACACCTCTTAGGTCTTACACTTAATCTAACAAACTTAATCTTAAACTTTCAAGTTTATACTTAACTTAACTTAATCTCTTAAGTTCTTAGGGTCTCAATCACTACTACCCTACCAAAGGCATACCTTATTACCCATTGCCATTCTTAGAATTCAAAATTTTTCTTTTTTTTTTGTTTTTAGGCTCGACCGGACTTACCGACCGGACTTGCCAAGTCCGGTCCATTCCAGTACCCTTTTACCGTTGGAAAATTCACTCCGACCGGACTTACAAGTCCGGTCCTATGTCCAGTCTATTCCAGAAACATTTTTCCCTCACAAAACACAAGTCCGACCGGACTTGTAAGTCCGGTCCCCAAGTCCGGTCGATTCCAGAAACATTTTCCGGTAGTGTAACAGAGCCCGACCGACCTTGCAAGTCCGGTCCTAAGGCCGGTCGGCTCTAGAAACTTGTTTCTAAATTCTCTTTCAACTCCAAACTTCTCCTCATATATTCTAATATGTTAACCTCATTTGGGCACCTCAATACACCTTAAGCCCTCCTTTAAATACCTTAAATCATCCACCAAGATCCACCTTAGTCATTATGCATTTTCCTTGTAATAATGCTAACACTTGTAATGCTTCCTCTAGGTTTCTAGGTGGTGGTTCATACCTAGTGTAACCACTATGCCAAATGTTCTCTTCACCACTATAACATCATCTCCCAAGCATCTCTCACTATCTAAAACTCTATTTATGCCTTTACTTAAAGTTCCTTCCTAAGCTTAAGCTTCCATCCTCCAAAACCTTATTTCCTTCCTAGTTGGTTACCAACAGTTGCCTAAGTCCTACATGCTCAATTACATTCTCTTGATTCTTAAATCCTCCAAGGTAATGCCTAAGTCATTATAACTCATTACCACACTTTATCTCACCCCTTTTTCATCAAGACAACCTCTAAAACTTCCTAGTACTTCCTTAGTCATTGTTTCCCCTTAGAACATATTCAAATCACCTTAATCATTACACCTTCTTCTTAATCTTATGCACACTTCTTATATTCCTCATCTCATGATTTTGGTGTGCTCAAAACACTCACCATTCTTCTAACTCCTCCTAGACATCTCTAGGTCATTCTAAACCTCAAGAACTCCTTCATTAACTCATTTCCACCCAAATTCCTTTTAATGACTCCTAATAAACCCTTGGTCACATTAACTCACCACTACCACCACACACATTGTTTTCTACTCAAATTTCGCCATAGCTCCTTTAGTATTTTATCATGCCCATAAGCATTGTTTTTCTCACACAATAATCTCACACACACCAAGTCCTTTCTCATCTTATTTTCTCACCCAAATCAACTTATTCACATCATACTCAATATATTGCAATAACCTTAAATTGCATAGCACTAAGGCTTAAATGACATGGCTCTTAGGCCCTTAAATAACTTAAACTTAAACACTGAATTTCCCACATATAAAAGCTTTCAACCTGCAAATACACTCATCAATCTCATAGTAGTTATAATGCTCTTAAAATCCACCTTAAACTTATATTACTAACTCATTCTCATTAGCTCCGTAATCACAAGTTCATAAGCTTGTTTAAGTTCTTTTTCTTAGGTTATATAACCCAATACAATGTAAGCTTTAAGCCACATTGGTATTTATCTAAAACTCTTCCTTAATCTTAAACCACCATTAGGTAAGCATTTTACCTTGTTTTCTCAAGCTTATCTTAATCTCCTCCTTAGGCCTTCTTCTTGCATAGATCTCGGCCACCACTTAAATTCCTTTTGCCAATGTTCTAATCAATATATAAGGACTCATATGAGTACTAAACAATGCACTAACCTCAAGGAATAAAAACCTAGGTTAGAAATGTGTTCTAAGGCATAAAAGTGGATGATTACCTTTGAAGTCTCAAGGTAGACTTGGGCATTGAATGAAACAGGACCTCCACTAGTCCTTGGTGAATAAATCAAGCTAGAACAAGGCATAAAAACATAGCCCCATGAGAAAGAATTTTCGGCCATGTATAAGGAATGATGGAAACATGGTTTTTCTTACATTTTCTTTACCTTAAGAGAATGGAGAAGCTAATGAGCTCTTCAAACTTGATTTTCCTCCATCAATGGAGTTTTCTCATGGCACCAAAATGGAGCTTTGAAAGATTTGAAAAGATAGAAAGATAGGTCTTGACCTAACTAAGACAAATATGCAATTTGTTTTGGATTTGGAGCTTGGAGTTGTATTTGGCAAGTGATTGAAGATGGAGAACCATGGAGAAGCAACACTCTCGGTTTTGGAACAGAGAGAAGAAGAAGAAACCGTGGGTGAAGGAGAGAAATGAAGAGAGAGAAGAAGAAAGGTAGCTAATATAAGGTATTTGCTTTAATAAAGCAAATAGTACTCTTTTACTTATCTCTTCTTTCTTCCTTACTTGACTACTTATGGTGACTCATCCACCCTTAGAAAACCGGCCCCCTCATTATAACAAGATATTTATGGTCTTGTTTGACCAACTAATTGACTTAAGTTGATTAAAACTTAAACTAGTCACTATTTGGCACTATTCACTAATCAGTGCACATATTTCTGAAATTTTTGATTTCCCATTGATTTAGACCTCCTAATGTGATACTAATTAGTAACATGTTGATTAAAGAGTAATGATGGACATTTAGCCACTCAAAACTCAATTCTAAGACAATTTCTCAAAAATGTGCTTTAAGACTTCTTAAAGCACATTTTGTGTTTTAACTTGTTTTCAAGCTTGGTTTTCTTTTCTAATTGATTTAAAATGACCATTAGAATATTACTAAGGTCTTATCATGATATTTGGGTACTCACCCAAGTCTCTCCAAGCTTAGAGCACATTTTTGCCCTAATTGCCCTTAAGGCATTTCCTTGTGTTTTCCTTGATTTAACTTATCTACCAATCTTTCTAAGGCATATTTTAGCCTTAATACATCATGATTTGATGTTTACATAGCATACTTAGGTTTGGGGTATTTCAATCTACCCCCCTTAAAAGAACTTTGTCCCCAAAGTTCCCATGCATCTTTTCTTATTAGAACGCATGTCTTACCTCATTCCTTAGATCATATAGATCATACTTATGTATACTTAATCTCATTGGATCATTGGATTCCCCATATTCTCATACTTAAATATCACACAACATGCTTAAGCATGTGCAGCACTCAAAATTCCTTTGTTCCTTTGATGATTAAAACATTCACATAACTTCCAACGTATTCTCCCATGTCACCGGTCCATAGACAATGGCTCATCTCGTCACCATGGGCCAGAATACAAAACACGCTTCTCTCCCATGTCACCGGTCCAAAGACAAAGGCTCGTGCGTCCTCGACTTCATGGGCGAGACTCAGTAAAAAGGTATCCTTTTTACGAGGTCATGTGAGGAATAATTCTCTAATTAAAAATACAAGCAACTCCAATTTCATTTTTATCCCAAGGTCTCTATCCTTAGTGTGATTTAATTGTGACCACTGGTAGGGAGTTTCAGGAATCATCCAACCCTGATGTGATCAGCATCGGTGTAGAACTATCCTTCCACCCCAATTTGTGTTCGGTTTCCCTTGATCCCTAGAAAATCAAGTTCCACCTCCCACGTCATTTCAAACATCCAAATAATTCACTCATGTCCAATTTTCTATCTTTTTAGTTCTTCTACTCATAATCAATACATCTCCAAAGTGTGAACTCATTCCATCAAGCATTCCAAATTCATCTCTTAGTAATTACCTCAAGACTTAAATTCCTACTAAATTCTATATCAGTCTCATACCAACTTCCACTGTCTCATACCACATAGCATTACTATATCCTAACTCATAATCATATCAAATTGCATCTCATAATGTTATCTTATTCTTATCTCCCACATAGTCTCATATTGACTCATACCTCATATATTCTTACTTCTTAAGTCTCCTTAATCCTCTTCCTTAATTCTTTTAACTTGTACTCACACCGGAGTTAACAAGATAGATACTTAATATGTATGGTATTCACATCTTCTGTGTGCAATAACCATGATTTATCTCAAAATGTTTATGTAAAACATATTCTCAAATTATTTTGTGCTATGCACACCGTAGTTTATGTACTCAGTACACAAACATACGCTAAGCGGTTTTCGCTCTACCCCCCTTAAAATGGATTACGCCCACGTAATCAGCGTTACATCATCTTTGAACATAAGTTCAAGATGTCTAATTCTTACCAAGCATTCTAGCTTCCACGTCATCTATCTTACTTATAATTCGATCAGAAATGACTTAGTCTCTGTATCGAGGACTCTTAACGGTACTTATACCGTTTTCTTAACTTAGTTTGGTCTAATCTCAAAGGTAGTGATCTGCTAGCCTCCGCTGCACTACTCTGATAATCTTAGGCTTAATTGTCTCAATGGACACGTGTTATCTTTATATATACACGGCCTTAATGAGTTGTAGCTCGTCTATCCAGTCTCCCTGGAGATCTAATGTTTATACTCTTAGTGTTTTCTCGAATGTCTAAATCGTTCTCTCCAACTGACCTTTGGTCTGAGGATGCTTCTTAGTCTGAAACTACTGTTTAGTGCATATCGCGCTTTACAGTCTTAACCTCTTACATCTTAAGACATGTCCAAAGTCTGTACTTAACAATCCGTGCTTCTCGCACTTCATAGTCCTTAATTATTTGTTCTCTGATTCCTCTGTGTTGCTGGTTCAACTGAATTCTTCTCTTCGGCTGTCTGTGGTAGTAGCTGCTCTTGTGTGATCTTGCGTCGTTGTCCGTGGTACGGAGTCGACTACTTCCCGTGTTCCTTACACCACTCGTCTACATGCATGGGGTACCTTACTGGTACATTACTACTTACCCAACTAACTCATAAATGAGCATGTCAGGCCTGCAGGCCCCTGTGGGGTGCAGTCGTCCCACGTCTCGTTTTAGTAAACTCATAGTGTCCGTCACACGTTTAGCTATCGCTAATTATGAAGTATTCTGTTGTCGATCTCCTCTTTCATCGTTCCAAAATAACATTTATTGTTCTTCTTGAAGTCAATCAAGGGAAGTCCATTTACTGTGTTCTTGGGTATGGTATGTTCTAGCTTCTTCCTGTATTCCGTATTGATTCGGTCACTTAATATCTGAGGTCTCTTAGTAGAGCCTCTTATCTTGTTCCTCATATTTTATGTTACTAGGAATGCACTTCCAGTTCCTTAAGGAATGGGTAGTGTGCTTCCTGTAAAATCTTACCTAACTAGGTCCAGACTACTGGCATCAATGCACAGCTCGTCTACCATCTTATTTTCTTACTTATGCTGGTCTTAACTCATAAATCTAATTACCTCAGTGTCAATATTTGACGGCTCGTACATAATGGTCGCCTTACCGCGCACCATGACTTAATCCACTTATCTAACTATTATACTCACGACCATTTCTACCGTGGTAGTTGGCCTTTACCATGTTACCCATTAATGGTGCAACCTCTTACTCACTTATTCTAATGTCTTAGCTTATACTCAATCCCTTCTTGGTGTAAACACACTGGAAGTTCTTTCACTCCGGTATTGGCGGTTGTCGTACCGTGTTGTAAAATAGTTCTTTCAATCCAAATGTGGTCTCGCAACTTAACCGTATATATATAAACATATCGCAGCGGAATTCTTTACAAATCCAGGACCTTGCCACGGCTGATACGAATATACCGAACATTAGTGCAACAACCTTAAACATTTACATCTCTCTTACAACCCCCTCACATCCTATGTACATCTTACTAACTCATATTGCCATACGAGTGTACATGCACACGCGTAGGCCACTCTTAACCCTTAACACTTGTAGTCCTTCTTACTCTCGCGCAGCCGCGCCTCCTGATGTTCACCTGTGTAAAAAAAAAGCCCCGAGGGGGTCAGCACGAATGCTGGTACGATCCTCTCATGGCCCCCAAGCTACGTGGCTACGACGACATAATTTCGATAGCATGGAGGTTGATTAGATGCATAACATAATTAGAAAGTGCAGTAAACAACAACTCAGATATGAACAATCAAAGTTCACACAATGAACACTTAAATGGTCCCTTAATTGGAAGTTAGTTATTTAACTCCTTAAGTTTTGTTTCTCTTAACTCGGTCCACCTTATCTTACCTCAATCTTAATCCTTATCTTAGCTTAGAAAAACAAAACCATTCTTAAATAGAAATGGCGTAGCTTATCTCAGTCTTAGAATACAAACCATTCTTTAGGTAGATATGATTGTATCTTATCTCAAACCTTATCTCAATCTTAATCCTTATCTTAGTCTTAGAAAACAAACCATTCTTTAAATAGAATGGCTGTAGCTTATCTCAGTCTTAGAATACAAACCATTCTTTAGGTAGATATGGTTGTATCTTATCTCAAACCTTATCTCAATCTTAATCCTTATCTTAGTCTTAGAAAACAAACCATTCTTTAAATAGAATGGCTGTAGCTTGATCTCAGTCTTAGATACAAACCATTCTTTAGGTAGATATGGTTGTATCTTATCTCAAACCTTATTCAATCTTATCTCAGTTCTTATCTCAATTAAGTCAACCGTTCTTTAATTAGAATGGTTGTACCTTAATTCATTGTTTATCTGTCGGGTCACGTAACCCTAACCAATGAGTTATCAGCTCCATTGGTTTACATAAACAATATTTGTTAGAATTAGTTGGGCATTTAGGTAGATATCCCACCACCACCCATCTTAATGCCACCTACCCTGGACGGGAATCCCGCGTAGCTGAGCGGCAACCGGCCCTAGGCTACAAGTCCGAAGACAGAGTCCTTAATCGGAGGTCGAATCTACTATAGAAACGACCCCCTTTCCTTAGCATGCATGACCGGAGATCGGTCCCGGGTTTCCTCACTCAAGTTCCAGTTAGTAGTTATCTCAAGACCCTTTTTGTTGTTAACCTCTTTCGGTTTCATATCGTCCCTCAATAGGGGCGTTCCTTAGCTCACTCAATTCCTTACTAAGCATTGGTTAGTAAGTTCTCACGGTATGTTGTGTTAGTTTTCAAACATCACACAACAATACAATATACAATATATGTTCCGTTGCATGCTTTATCTTGTTTAGTGAGCACACAAACAAATAGCACACAAGCCGAGGGACCCTCGTTAGCAAGCAGGTCACAAGAGAACTGTACCGTTCACCGTTGGTCGTTCGGCTGCTTACTCTCTTCCGAGTCCAAACTCCCAAGTCCTAAAACATTCATTCAGTTTTAGGTTGTTAATCACTTAACTTAATATGACTTACTTAACTTGTTTAACTTACTTAATTCCTTAATGATCCCCACCTAACACCTCTTAGGTCTTACACTTAATCTTACAAACTTAATCTTAAACTTTCAATTTATACTTAACTTAACTTAATCTCTTAAGTTCTTAGGGTCTCAATCACTACTACCCTACCAAAGGCATACCTTATTACCCATTGCCATTCTTAGAATTCAAAATTTTTCTTTTTTTTTGTTTTTAGGCTCGACCGGACTTACCGACCGGACTTGCCAAGTCCGGTCCATTCCAGTACCCTTTTACCGTTGGAAAATTCACTCCGACCGGACTTACAAGTCCGGTCCTATGTCCGGTCTATTCCAGAAACATTTTTCCCTCACAAAACACAAGTCCGACCGGACTTGTAAGTCCGGTCGATTCCAGAAACATTTTCCGGTAGTGTAACAGAGCCCGACCGACCTTGCAAGTCCGGTCCTAAGGCCGGTCGGCTCTAGAAACTTGTTTCTAAATTCTCTTTCAACTCCAAACTTCTCCTCATATATTCTAATATGTTATAACCTCATTTGGGCACCTCAAATACACCTTAAGCCCTCCTTTAAATACCTTAAATCATCCACCAAGATCCACCTTAGTCATTATGCATTTTCCTTGTAATAATGCTAACACTTGTAATGCTTCCTCTAGGTTTCTAGGTGGTGGTCATACCTAGTGTAACCACTATGCCAAATGTTCTCTTCACCACTATAACATCATCTCCCAAGCATCTCTCACTATCTAAAACTCTTTTTATGCCTTTACTTAAAGTTCCTTCCTAAGCTTAAGCTTCCATCCTCCAAAACCTTATTTCCTTCCTAGTTGGTTACCAACAGTTGCCTAAGTCCTACATGCTCAATTACATTCTCTTGATTCTTAAATCCTCCAAGGTAATGCCTAAGTCATTATAACTCATTACCACACTTTATCTCACCCCTTTTTCATCAAGACAACCTCTAAAACTTCCTAGTACTTCCTTAGTCATTGATTCCCCTTAGAACATATTCAAATCACCTTAATCATTACACCTTCTTCTTAATCTTATGCACACTTCTTATATTCCTCATCTCATGATTTTGGTGTGCTCAAAACACTCACCATTCTTCTAACTCCTCTTAGACATCTCTAGGTCATTCTAAACCTCAAGAACTCCTTCATTAACTCATTTCCACCCAAATTCCTTTTAATGACTCCTAATAAACCCTTGGTCACATTAACTCACCACTACCACCACACACATTGTTTTCTACTCAAATTTCGCCATAGCTCCTTTAGTATTTTATCATGCCCATAAGCATTGTTTTTCTCACACAATAATCTCACACACCAAGTCCTTTCTCATCTTATTTTCTCACCCAAATCAACTTATTCACATCATACTCAATATATTGCAATAACCTTAAATTGCATAGCACTAAGGCTCTTAAATGACATGGCTCTTAGGCCCTTAAATAACTTAAACTTAAACACTGAATTTCCCACATATAAAAGCTTTCAACCTGCAAATACACTCATCAATCTCATAGTAGTTTAATGCTCTTAAAATCCACCTTAAACTTATATTACTAACTCATTCTCATTAGCTCCGTAATCACAAGTTCATAAGCTTGTTTAAGTTCTTTTTCTTAGGTTATATAACCCAATACACAATGTAAGCTTTAAGCCACATTGGTATTTATCTAAAACTCATTCCTTAATCTTAAACCACCATTAGGTAAGCATTTTACCTTGTTTTCTCAAGCTTATCTTAATCTCCTCCTTAGGCCTTCTTCTTGCATAGATCTCGGCCACCACTTAAATTCCTTTTGCCAATGTTCTAATCAATATATAAGGACTCATATGAGTACTAAACAATGCACTAACCTCAAGGAATAAAAACCTAGGTTAGAAATGTGTTCTAAGGCATAAAAGTGGATGATTACCTTTGAAGTCTCAAGGTAGACTTGGGCATTGAATGAAACAGGACCTCCACTAGTCCTTGGTGAATAAATCAAGCTAGAACAAGGCATAAAACATAGCCCCATGAGAAAGAATTTTCGGCCATGTATAAGGAATGATGGAAACATGGTTTTTCTTACATTTTCTTTACCTTAAGAGAATGGAGAAGCTAATGAGCTCTTCAAACTTGATTTTCCTCCATCAATGGAGTTTTCTCATGGCACCAAAATGGAGCTTTGAAAGATTTGAAAAGATAGAAAGATAGGTCTTGACCTAACTAAGACAAATATGAAATTTGTTTTGGATTTGGAGCTTGGAGTTGTATTTGGCAAGTGATTGAAGATGGAGAACCATGGAGAAGCAACCTCTCGGTTTTGGAACAGAGAGAAGAAGAAGAAACCGTGGGTGAAGGAGAAAATGAAGAGAGAGAAGAAGAAAGGTAGCTAATATAAGGTATTTGCTTTAATAAAGCAAATAGTACTCTTTTACTTATCTCTTCTTTTCTTCCTTACTTGACTACTTATGGTGACTCATCCACCCTTAGAAAACCGGCCCCCTCATTATAACAAGATATTTATGGTCTTGTTTGACCAACTAATTGACTTAAGTTGATTAAAACTTAAACTAGTCACTATTTGGCACTATTCACTAATCAGTGCACATATTTCTGAAATTTTTGATTTCCCATTGATTTAGACCTCCTAATGTGATACTAATTAGTACACATGTTGATTGAAGAGTAATGATGGACATTTAGCCACTCAAAACCCAATTCTAAGACAATTTCTCAAAAATGTGCTTTAAGACTTCTTAAAGCACATTTTGTGTTTTAACTTGTTTTCAAGCTTGGTTTTCTTTGCTAATTGATTTAAAATGACCATTAGAATATTAATAAGGTCTTATCATGATATTTGGGTACTCACCCAAGTCTCTCCAAGCTTAGAGCACATTTTTGCCCTAATTGCCCTTAAGGCATTTCCTTGTGTTTTCCTTGATTTAACTTATCTACCAATCTTTCTAAGGCATATTTTAGCCTTAATACATCATGATTTGATGTTTACTTAGCATACTTAGGTTTGGGGTATTTCAATTTGGGTATAGACCCATAGGAAAAAAATCCACATGAATTTGTGATAATTCACGACCTTTGAATATTCATTTATGGATCATGTTTAGGTTCTAGCCCAAAGGCCCATCAAGAACTTGGATTAGGTCTTTCACTTGAACACTAAAAACTCTTTCTATCCAGTAACCCATTCATATTTCATATTATTTTTTTCTGGGCCATGTGTGCCACTTTCAGTTCAAGATGTTTAGGCCCAAGCGCTTATTCACAATTCAAATGACATTCCGGCCCAAGCGCACCACTCAATGTCTGAAACATTTCGGCCCAAGCACCATTCTACAGTTAGAAATTATTTCGCCCAAGGGCCTCATTCTTAAAGTGTTTCGGGCCAAGTGCCTCAGTCACAATTCAGATCTGTCAGGCCCAAGCGCCTATCCACAATCATGACACTGTTTCGGCCCATGTGCCTCACTTTCATTTCAAAGAGATTCAGGCCCAAGCGTCTATCCATAGTCCAAATGCATCCCGGCCCATGTGCCTCACTTTTAGTCCATAGATTTTCAGGCCCATGCGCTTATCCATAGTCCAAATGCATCCCGGCCCATGTGCCTCACTTTTAGTCCACAGATTTTCAGGTTCATGCGCTTATCCACAGTCTAAATGCATCCCGTCTCATGTGCCTCACTTTCAGTGCACATATATTCAGGCCCAAGTGCCTATCCACAATCTAAGAGCATCCCGGCCCATGTGTCTCACTTTAAGTTTAAGAGCTTTCAGGCCCGTGCGCCTATCCACAGCCCAAAGAACATTCCGGCCCAAAGGCCTCATTCACAGTTAAGGGACACTCCTAGTCTAGATTTTTTTTAGGAGCCCTCTGATAATACGCTAGATTTCATTGTTGTGTTTTCTTAGGTTTGCGTAGGAATTTTACCGTTCTAGTAGGTTTACAAATTTCTAGGACGTTTTGTCATTTGTTAGCTCTTTTCATTTTGTTAAGTTGTATGAAAAAAATAGAAAAAAAAGGTCATAGACATTTCTGCGTCCTCTCGAAGGTACATCATGGCTGAAAGCTCGAGTCTTCTGTGCGCCAACATCATCCAGATTGGCGGTATTCGAGTTCATAAAGGAGATCGGGGTTCACATGCATAAAATTTTGCTATTATATGTCGTTCATCTTTCAAATGCGTTTGCAAATAAATGTTTTGTGAATTCTAAGTTCACAAGTTTTCAAGCAATGACTGTTTTGAATGAATATTTCTTGACATCAACAATAAGTATCAATTGGTTTTGTTAAATCATCTTCTTCATATTCACAAGCAAATGGTTTTTTCAAGTCCAAAACTTTTCCAATCTGAAAAGATGAATTCATGAGGAGCTTTCTTTGCAAGGAACATCCATTTCTGCTAAACAAATCTCCCGAAATAAAGGTTTGTGAAACGATCATTTTCTGACTTGTTTTGTTCCTAAGAAGATGAGCATGCTTTCCCAAGTACCAAGACACATCCCAAAACACCAAAGAAACCCACATAATGGTTAGTAGAGCACATGGTCATCAAACGATTGTTGAAATCCCCGACACAATACTGGGGGCAATCTGAGTTAGAATCATTATTCCAAACTTCTTCTAACAAATGTGTGAACGAAACTCTCTGAGTGAAAGAATGCGAGAGTGTCTTGAGTGGAAAAAACCAATGAGAGAAAAAACGTGTCATCTTTACACGCGGTGAGGCCACACACATGCGAGGTAAGCAGCATAACTCTGACTGAAGGAGATAACTTGTCAATTTACGATGAGATCTGTGAATAGTATCCAGAAGAGACGCATAACTATCAGGAATGATGAAGCACCTAGGTAAACCACCACATAGCCAAAAGCTTATGAAACCCTAAAATTTAACCCTAGGCACCCCTGTTGAGCCTTTCATATATATCAGCTTTTATCAACAAAGCTCCACAAAAAGCTAGCTCATGATGATTACGTACCCCTGACCAAAGGAAGCGAGGAGCCCAATTCTCGGATGAGGACACTCCTAGTTCGGAAAGAAAGCTACACTACTGCAAACATGATGATCCATAAACAGTTGCAACATGACCAAGGATTCCAAAGCTTAATCAAAACAGCTTTAAAAACGGGAAACACAAGAACCCCGAAGGCATGTCAAAGCCACTCCAAAGGATCGGGAAACACAAGAACCCCGAAGGCATGTCAAAACCACTCCAAAGGATCGGGAAACACAAGAACCCCGAAGGCAAGTCAAAGTAACTCCAAAAGCTTTAAGACTGGGAAACACAAGAACCCCGAAGATGAAAAGGCGAATCTGAAAGCCTCGAGTTTCGAAACAAAAAAGTAGCAACAAGGATTACACCAAGGTCATTAACTTGAAGCGAAGTCCACATGCAGTAACAAGACTACTTCACACGTAAGGACGGGAAGACAAATCTGGGAGAAGGTCAAGTTGCAGCTTTGGTCACCCTTAAGCCCCACAAGACCAAAAATATCCCTCCATGATCCTTATGACATTCATCATACCCAATGGCCCCATTATAAGCCTCAAAGATTCTGACTTGATAGTTATGTGGCTAAATCAAGTGAAAGTAACAGGTCGAAGGCGTAAGTCCATCAAATATCAAATTCAAAAGTCTGAAAGTTATGACTGTAAGTGAGGAATGAGTGTGAATGCTAAACACATCGAGTGTAGGTAGAAATAGCACCACATCGAAGCGAACCTTAAACCTGTGAGGATGAGAATTGTTCACATGTTAATCAAAGATAATACTAGGGGTAATCGATCGTTTCGACTGATTGCCATAATTTTTAACTCAGATAGCTCAAAGAAATACTGGGGGCAATTGTTTCCAGTAGTTTCCACAGATGACACAATGCAATCACAAAGTCTTAGGCCCATCATAAGCTCTAAGCACCATGTCCCAAAACCTCAAGCCTTAAGCACTTCATAAGCCTTAAGCACCGTGTTCAAACACTGCAATCCCAAAGACTTAGGCTCATCATAAGCCTTAAGCTCCACATCTCAAAACCTCAAGCTTCACAACCTGAGAAAATCATAAAGCCTAAAAGCATGTTCAGTTTTGAAGGATTAAAATTTTGGTCTCGAAGTCCATTCCTAAAAATGAGCGTTCCATCAATTTTAGCTGAAAGGAGTATTTGCTTATACATCTGAATTTTTGACAGCAGAGTCGACACCAATCTTGACACCAAGTTAACCACATTTTTTAAAATTGAGTCAATCTTGTTTTGGCACTGAGTCACCCATATTTGTTTTTGAAAATTGAATCAATCTTGTTTTCATAGTGAGTCCATGAGCTTATTTTAGCATTGAAGTCAGACAGTTTGTTTTAACATTAACATCGTGTCAATTTCGCACGTTGATTTAGTTATTATGCTTATTTGTGTATTGAGACTATACGCTTGTTTGATATGTCTTGCATCGAGCCAGCAAGCATGGTTTTTATTGAGTACAGGTGGAGGTATGCTGCCCATTGAATTGAAGTAGGGTGTATACTGGCCAATGTGTACGAGTGATTGAGTACAGGTGGAGGTATGCTGCCCGTTGAATTGAAGCAGGGTGTATACTGGCCAATGTGTACGAGTACAGGTGGAGGTATGCTGCCCGTTGAATTGAAGCAGGGTGTATACTGGCCAATGTGTACGAGTGGTTGAGTACAGGTGGAGGTATGCTGCCCGTTGAATTGGAGCAGGGTGTATACTGGCCAATGTGTACAAGTACAGGTGGAGGTATGTTGCCCGTTGAATTGAAGCAGGGTGTATACTGGCCAATGTGTACAAGTTAGCGGGGCGATGGCAATAAGTCCTTATTTCTATGTCAACTTTTTGGATAACAACTGGCGGGCGATGGCAATAAGTCCCCTGTGAAAACCAGAAGTTCATCCCAGCAACCCAGTTGGCGGGCGATGGCAATAAGTCCCCTTGGATAACCAACATGGAGCATTTTTTGAATGGGTTTCGGTCCCTAGAGGCATCCAAGTTATTTTATATTTGAATGGGTTTAGGTCCCTAGAGGCATCCGAGTTATTTTTCTTTTTGAATGGGTTTCGGTCCCCAGAGGCATCCGAGTTATTTTCTTTTTGAATGGGTTTCGGTCCCTAGAGGCATCCGAGTTATTTTCTTTTTTTTAATGGGTTTCGGTCCCCAGAGGCATATGAGTCATATTGCATTTTCTTACATTCCATTCAGGACGTGTTTTGGTCCCCATAAGCATCCGAATCACATCACACATCTTGCAATTCGTTTCGAACAAGTTTTGGTTCTCAAAATCATCAATTCACATGATAGATTTTGCATAAAAGATCATGGTTTCTGGTCCCAGAAGCACCTGGATACATTATGCTTAGCTTACATTTTCTGACTTGGATAGGTTCAGGCCCCTAGAAATGCATTGGTACAATGACATGCTCGGTAAACTCAAACATCTTTTCAAGGTAGTCAGTATCTTTGAACATAGGAAAATGGACAAGCAAGGTGAGACAAGGTTGGTAAAGATTTTGGGTATTATCAAGCGCCAACTTGACTTTTCATTGACATTACAAAATCAAGTTGACGGGGGGCAATCTGTTATCCCCAAAATCTTTACCCTCCTTTAAACATGAACAATGTTTTTCTAGGGTCGGTGCATGGCTAAGGGTAAAGAGGTGTCTTTTCATTCAATGGATCTTTATCCTATTTTTGGAAAGAATATGGAGTTTAAGGTGGTAAGGTTCATAAAAGTTGTGATACCGTGAAAACAAGAAAGGGGCAATATGTGACAAGATGTGATATTGGCATGTTGGTAAAGGGGTATGGAGAAGATTTAAGAGGTCAATGGTTCGAGTCTAATTAATGACAAACAACTTTTGTGATTTTTGTTTTCAGTTTAATCCTTCTTTCTCTTTTCTTCTTTTATTTATAATTTTCAAGATCAGATTTTATTTGTCAAAAAGCGGAAAAAAATGTTTCTTTCCATTGATGGTTTATTTTCTTTTAAAAAAATCCAAAACACAAAAAAAATCCTTTGAAACGTGATTTCAAAAAAACAGAAAATTGCAATCTCATTTTATGATCGATAGTTATCTTCCTTTTTTTATCATGATTGTTCAACCCTTTTTTCAGATAACTTTTTTTTTATCCTTGTCCTTTTTATTCTCCGAACTACTTACTTGTTTTCATTTCAAAATTCAGGAAAAAAATCTTTTCTATTTTTACTGGTAGTTTATTTTTAACAAAACCATGTTTTTTGAAATTCCTTCATTTTTGTTAAGTGATTTTGAAAATTTTAATTGTTTAGTAGTTTAGTTATTTAACGTTTTCTTTTAAATAAGTTTTCACTTTTATTTTCACTTCCTATTAACTAGTTTGTTTATTTTCAAATTTGAAAGTTTGTTAAGTGTTAAGATTCTCGAGGTCTTATTGATCTACCTTTCCTCTATATAATCACTTCATACTCTTGTTACGAGGGGGAGACGGTTCATACAACGTTCATACACACATATACAGAGAATTCAGTTGCCTCCAAACACAGAGCTCACAAGCCTACATAATATGAAATGTTCTCAACTCTCTTCCGCAGCGCAACACCTTTTTTTGTGTAGCACATCAGCCACGACCACCGTGGTCTAGCCTCCCGATTAATTGTCTTACATTAATTCCACCGTCGTTTCATTACCAAACATCACCATGGTTGTTCATTTCCATTGTCAAACACCATCGTTCCATCATTGTACATGCGTTTTCACCTGGCAAAATTTGCTCTTATCCACGGTAGTACCACAACAGATTTTTTATGTCCCCTACTGCTTCGCTTAGCTGCTGCCATGAATCCCAAAGCAAGCACCATCAACGCCTGGGTACATTCCCAATCTTCCTGAAGAACAATAAACACTAATACCCGCCCATAGTCATTCTCAGCGCCTCCTTGAATTGGCCATCCGACCAGCAACACCATTTTCCTCCTCTGTTTCAGCTCTTGTTGTAACACCCCTATATCTTACTTCACAACTAATTGAAATCGCAGCGGAACAAATACTAAACAATAACTAAACGCTTCGGTGCTACAACGCCGTCAACCACCCACGTGGTTAACAAGGCAGAATAAATACAAGTGTACCAGTCTGATGATCAGACTCCCAAGCATAGAACTAAAACCATAATTACATCATATTCAATACCGAGTATTTAATTACATTCCTTCACTGTAAACTCCCAATACACCGTCATAGTAGTTTCAACGGAATCAAATATAATGCCACGGGAGCACATGCGCATCCCGGGCTCAACATCCAAAATAACCAAAAGTACAAGTGCAGCCTAGAACCTACAACCACTCTGCTTCCTCGATCCTCATCCTGCAGTAAAAATATGGAGCCCCCGAGGGGGTCAGCAACCCTTGTCTAGTATGGTTAACGCGCAGCCCATCGGCTACCGGGATACGCGCAACTAATTGTCATGATAACATGGCATTCATTTTTAAACACAACATAACATAACATAACATGTGGCATAGCATTATCATTGCGTAGCACAACATCACATACACAGTGGATACTCTTCCCACAATAACAAACCAAGAAGGTTAAATAACATAAGAGCCTAGAGAATGGTTCACTCTCATGTTAAGCTCGTTACACACACTCATTACCGTTTTTATTCGAACGAGTAACTTAAGTCACAGATGGTTCGGATATAGTGACCCGAACACACCACACAAACACATGTTCCCACTAAACCGATCATAAGTCAGAATAGGTAAGCTTTGGAGGAAGCTAGCGGGAGATCAACGCCAAATGAAGGAGAACAATCTGAACAACATAGAGTCGAATCTGATCCAGATATCTACTCTTAAACTTACATGCATGACCGGACACCGGATTCCTCACTTCCAGTTAGCACTTGTTAGAAGTTCATCAGTGGAACTTAACAAACAATTCACAAGAAATGGTAAGTCTTGTTAGACACACACAAGAGAAATGAGTCACATCACAACATCACAATAATATGTACAACTGTAAACTCATTACATGATTAAGTCTTATAACGTCATAAACACAGAAAAACAATCAACACACAAGCCGGTGTAAACCGGTAGGCAACAGACTGCAAGAAAACCATACCTTGGTCCTTGCTTCGATTTGTTTCCACCGTAGGTCACTCCTATACAGGATTAATAACGTCGGTTAATTAATTTATTTAGCCTCAAATTTATTAAGTGTTTAACATGTTTATATGACATGTTTTAATGTCTTAACTTATACTTGATTACCCACATTATACACCCTAGGGTTTATTACTTAAGCCATTCTTGTTTGTTTTTTTTTAACAAGTTTTGGTCCGACCGACCTTACCGACCGACCTTACACAAGGTCGGTCCATTCCAGTGACTTCCGGGTTTGAAAATTTACACTACGACCGACCATACAAACTCGGTCCCATGGTCGGTCCATTCTAGAACATATTACCGTCAAAATTTTCTACTCTGACCGACCTTGTAAGTTCGGTCACATGTTCGGTCCATTCTCGAGAGTTTCTTCCCTTTGAAAATTCAAGCCCGACCGAACTTGTAAGTCCGGTCCCATGTTTGGTCTATTCCAGAGACTCAATCCGTACTAAAAATCCATGCCCGACCGACCTTGCAAGTCCGGTCCCCAAGGTCGGTCCATTCCAGAAACAATTCTCGCAGGGTAAACTGGGCTCGACCGACCTTGCAAGTCCGGTCGCAAGATCGGTCTTGTAACACCCCTCACAATAAACTCGTAATAATCACTCACGTAGCAGAATTAAAGACGTCTTACAGCGGAAGTTGAAATACTAATAATCCTCACTCGGGTGTCACGTGCCATTACTCGCCCATGCGAGTAGTGAAGCAAAAACAAAATATAATAAACAACGACAATAAATAACCGCAGTGACGAACGAGATATTAACTATAACATCCTAAATACAACTAAATAACTATGACAAGTGAGCACCTATAGTATCCCCAAAGTTATCACATACTAACATTAATCCTAGAAGCGTAATGAATAAAGGTCGAGGTCATCTACCCTTGATCCCGCACTTGAACGCCAATCATCATTCACCTGAAACAGCATATATCGGTGCCCATGGAGGGCTCAGCACTTGGCCGAGTATGTTAACTATGTTATCTTAGACCCTTTAGGTCACGTAGGTCAATTAACCGTCTTAACATGAGATTCGTTACATGCTGTACCAGTTACAGATTTAATAAAACTGTAAGTACATGGAAGGAAAACATTTAAACACAACCAAGGCAGTCACTACATTCACATACAACACAATACATGCATAATCACAACAACGAAATAAAGTGTTAGAGTACGTTGTCTTTCAGCAAACAATCTGATTCTTATTACCATCGATCTCTCAAGTTCTCAACATTCTGTAACCTTCTTATGTGTTGGGTGTCAAGTTAGGACAACCCGTAAATTTTATTCATTAATGGACAGTCGTCCTGGTGGCAAGAAGCCTGGTACCAACGGCGGTACATTCCGGCCAACGATCTATGTAGGCTCGTGTGGACTAATAGAGTGGGAACCCCGATCCGGGAAGAACACTCAGTGATCACTATGCGCAACCTGCTGGAACGAATGCAGACCAGGATTTACTAAACATTGTATCATTAATTATTACACTCTCATATGTTAGTATATTTCAATTAGTCTCCTGGAGATTCAATCTCATTGTTGGAGAAAACACATTCATTAGAGGCCCATCGGCCATATACATATACCTAGAAGTCCGCTAGGTGATGTTTTAGTTCGAGTCAGCGCTCTAGAGACGGTTAATACCAGGTCTCTAAACTAAGTTGCTCACTTAGTATTAGGAGAGGTCTTTCTCTCGTAAGTCAGTACTCAGAGTCTCTCCTAAAGGTCCACATATAGGTTAAGTGATAATTGTTATCAAGTCCGAACGACGTACGCGCACAATTAATAATCGCTTGACGGTCGGAACGATAAATACATACAACACATGCACAATATTATTAATCTTGTCATGCGATCACAAATAATGTCCGAAACCCAAGGGAACCCTTAGAGCTTTTGGACCACACATTCACATACATTTCACGCATATCACTCTTGTCATATACACAAGTAATACCCGAACCCGAGGCTTCCCTCAGGGGTTCAGACCACACAATGAACATACCGTACACCGACGAGCAAGGCTAGCGAAACGAGCGCACGTCTATCCTCTACGTTCCCGGAGTTTGAATCCCGCAATCCGATCTACTGAGATATGTAAATACTATTAGTATTCATGTTTCGGATTTACCTAGCTAGCCATAGTCATTCTTGACGCGTAACCCGTAATTAATCCCTTAACCGGTTGGTTGTTTAGCTCGGGTTTTCGTGAGTCTTCGAGATTTATATTTCCGTCGTACGGTTTAACTTACGAGTATGTATTATTCAATACTGTATTTTTATTTACTACGTGAGGATTGGAGTCTCCGTTATCATGACTTCCAACGCAGTTATTCGTTCTCGTATAATTACGTACCATTATGTTTACGTGTATACATTAATACTCACATATGCATATATATACGTCTGTATTTATATATGTATAGATTTGTACGCTCGCATATTATATGTTATCGTATTTATACCCGTTACGTGATAGTAGTTATTTAACCATTCACGTTATGTAACTAGATTCGTTCTCGCACGTCCATGCGTACATGCATATGTACGTAATATTTATACGCATTCGTAGCTACGTATATTCTAGTTCGAGTCTCGTTATAATTAACATTTTTGGTCATATTTCCACCTAGCACATAATACATATCATCTACAGGTATACTTGCATATATATACGTATATTTACAACATCATATGTTATTTCCCATCTCATGATTATATAGTTGTTCATATTAAATTTCTTCATCATTCCTTGTAACACGTATATTGTTCATTCGTGTCGTTTATTCATATGTTTCTTATTGAAACTTTATTTCGAGATTATACAATATACGTTTATACATTGTCATGCCTCTTATAATATAAGGTTTCCACCATACAATATACTTTATATAATTCTCAACCTAGACTCATCATCTTATGTAATTATTTACAAGGCATGTTTATAACATGTTAATTCCTTAATGATATACTTCCTCATCTTTAAAAAAATGTCACATTATAGCATATTAACTTTGTAATATAATCTGTCCACTAATTCCAAACTGCCCAATACTTTTCGGTAATAAAATTCCTTCCCCATATACTTTTAATTAATTGCAATATCCACCCAAGTATTATATTGGTTACCTTTCTATCTTAATTACTTTACAATCTAAGGTTTTTAACATTGTCATATACACACACACATATATATATATATACTAAATTCCGAACAACAAACCCAATTTGCCCAGATTTTATACTTTCTCCCACACTTTCTTTTTTTCATACTACCCTCCTTATTTTTATAAACTTACAATTTAATACCAAAACCTTATATTATACATATTAATTATTTAAATCACAATTCTAACCCAAAATTCTCCCTAAGTTGCGCACAGCCCCAACAATTTAATTAATCCTCAAATCATCACCAACCTTTCGGTAATTACACTCTAGCCCTCAAAGTTTGTATAATTGTTATACTTTGACACTTCAACTATATTATAACACTTAATTAATTAAATGGCTAAAATTAGCCCAAAATTTTCCAATTTACAAACAGACCCCTAGTGGTCAATTTAATTCCATTCTAGGTACTAACTTTCAGAAATTACAAAAACACCCATTATAGTTTTATAAATACCATTTTAATTTAATACTTCATTAAATTACCAAATAAATTTCCTTAGTTTTCTAATTAGGCCAAATGTCATATGTGGTCATCATTGACCATACCAAATATCCCCCTTTGACCAATATTTATCATAATTACAAAAATACCCCTTTTATTTCTCTTGTTTATATTTAACACTTTAATTTCGTAAAATTGTATTTTATATTTTCTAAAATCCTTAGAGGTATCCCTCTCGGTTTTAATTTGGTTCAACACCCCATATTTTTACTAAATTTCATTTTAACCCCATAAATGATATTTGTTTATTTATACACTTATAAAGTTTATTCAAATTATTTTGTAACATTATATTTAATTTAAGTAAACCTAAATTCACTAATTAATATTCGCCTAAAATATTCCTAGGTGGTTATATTTACTAAAATTATATTTTTTTGCACCAGAATTTTTATATAGTTCATTTAATCACTTTAAAATTTAATAATCAATATTTAAAGCTTAAAACAAGCATAATAAAAATAGCCTAACCATGTGGCCTCAAAGATAACACAAGGTTACTTATACCATGACATTAAAATGTCTTAACTATACATATCCACTCACGGTTGTTGTACAATTTATTTCCAACATTCCCCACATTTTCCTTTCATCATTAACTTATATAACTTACTTAAATAGTTCATTAATACTTAGTTACCCTAAATCATTAATTTCCTACACATATTTAATGTTCAAAAATTGTATATCCACCATATACATGTTCTCGGTTTTTACATATTTTGTACATAATATTTTTAGAATATTGTTCTTACATTGCTAGCCCATAAATTTGGCTTAACTAAATCATAATCACTTTCAACTTACTAACCACACATATAACTATTATTTCTACACCCGATTAACATCTAAACACTATATAAATGGGTACATACTCTCGGCTGGACAGGTATTATACACAATGTTTTTAAATCATTTTCTTTCCTTAATCACTTATAAATTAGACTTTAATAGGCCATTAGCACTTAGTCTCACTAATCAAATATTTAGCCCTTAATCTTCTCCACATATTTAGGACTTAATATCCCTTATACCCACATGTATTCACGGTTTTCAGTCAACACTTAGCTAGCAATTTGTAAGGTATTAAATTGGGTAGGAATTACCATTACCTTTGTTAATCTCCAAGAGGATCCCACAAATTTCTCACCAGCCACACCAGCCACAAACTTTCTTTTCCAGAGCCTAAATATATGCGTATATAATGTTAGTTACAGATTTTTGGATGTCACTCATATTTGCATATAATACTCACGGTTTGAGTTTGTTTTACCTCCTTAAAATGTTGGTTTCTCCCCATTATAATCTCCCACTGCTCACCGTGGTTTGCTGTTGTGCTGGGTCTCTTCGGTAGCTGGAAAACAAGAGAAGTTTCCAATATTTTTTTTTGAAGTGAAGGAAAGAAAGGCTTAGGTAGCCATGTGACTGTCAATTTTCTTACCTTGTTTTTGAAGGCTTTACGTGCCTGTTTGGTTCATTTGCTTTCACCCCCTCTTTCCCTGATGTAATACGGTTGCGGTTGGCTCAACAGAGGGGCTGGAATGCAGCTCATTACGTGAGTATGCAGAGGTGAAAAGGGGAGTCAAACCCATGCATTTTGGGACATCATAAACTGGAAGGAAGCGGTAATTTTTGGAGTGAGCTTTCTCACCTTGAAATTCAAGGAGGTACTCCAACAACTGGTGCAACTTCAGGTTGTGTTTGGAGCTTCCGGTGGTGGGTTCCTTAACCTTGAAACGAGATGGTGAGACTGGAAAAAAAAAGACTAGAAACCACCGTGGAAGAAGAAGGAATGGAGGAATATATGTTACCGTTTTTCCTGGTGCTGTTGTTCTGCTGAAACCAAGAAGGAGTAGGTGAGGTGGAGCAGACAAGAAAGGCTTGAATAAGAGGTGTTCTCGGACCACTGTAAACAGAGGTAAGGTTTGAGTTTTCCTTTCTCTTCTCTTTTTTATTTCTGTACGACATGGAGGAAATGAATAACTCGTATAGCCATGTTCAAGGTGGTTTCACCTGGCTCCTTCAACGGCATATTTTGGTGTAGTTCTTGCTCAGTAGATGGCTGGAAAACAGTTTCAACCGTGGGCAATCAGAAGCAGAAAAAGGATGTCAAAGAGCAGTGTTTTCATATTGTAAAGTTGGAAGGTGCAGAAGCCATCACCTTGGTTTTTCTAGCTGTAGTTATAACCGTATATGGTGACCTTTACTGCATCAGGAAGGGGAGCGTTTCAGGTGCTACCTTGCTCTGCTGTAAGGGAGCTAAGAATGGGAATGCGCTGGGACCTTTGTTTCTGGTTTTGCTGCCTGTCCGAGAATGGAGCAGAGAAACAGGAAGTTTGCTGGTGTGAAAGGGAAGAAAAGAAGGAACGTTAATATGCAGAGAGAACGAGAGTTACAGTTTTTTTTTCCTGCTGCTGCAACAATCAGGAAGAGAAGGCTCTGGTCAGAGGAGATGGGTATGCTGCAGTTCGAATGGACAGAGGGCTGATTTCCAGTTTGTGTATGAGTATGCTGTTACTGGCAGGGGACAAGATGGGCTGCGTGAGATCAGAAAAAGAATGGAAGGAAAAGGAGGTTGGTATAGGTAGAAGTCTAGAAGCATGGGAAAGTGGGGGAATTATTGTACTTGTTGTCCTTATAATGTTAATTTACTTAATCTCATCATACAATGTTTTTTTTTTTTTTTTACATTAGCCGGTAGTAATTGGGTTGGGGGGGAATTTTGAAATTTCCTTTAGCTAATATTATATATATATATATATATATATATATATAAGTAACTATATTATGTGTTACTTTGGCATTTATAGTGTTTATATATATTTTTTTTATAACATTCATATCCATGAGTATATTGAATTTATACTTGTCAAAACTATATGGTATATTTGTATGATTTATAGAATGATGTTAATGGCATTTAGCACATGTACCAATATGTTACATGTGGTATCCTTAATAATGTTTCTCTTTGATTACAGATCTAATGTATAATTTAATGTCCACTTTGGACTATATATATATATTA